>JASCZW010002889.1:0-50845 GCA_034211315.2 Aedes japonicus | reverse complement strand
TTCCATTTCCATTCCATTTCCATTCCATTTCCATTCCATTTCCATTCCATTCCATTCCATTCCATTTCCATTCCATTTCCATTCCATTTCCATTCCATTTCCATTCCATTTCCATTCCATTTCCATTCCATTTCCATTCCATTTCCATTTCGAATTCCATTTCAAATCCAAATCCATTAAGAATTCCATTTAAAATAGCATTTCGAAATCCATTTCAACTTCCATATTGAATTTTATTTCAAATCCTACGAAATACATTTCGAATCCCATTTCGATTTCCATTTCCAATAAAATTTCGAATACCATTCCCAATAAAATTTCGAATTCCATTTCGAATTCAATTTCGAATTCCATTTCGAATGCAATTTCGAATTCCATTTCAAGGGCAATTTCGAATTCCATTTAAAATTCAAGTTCGAAATCCTTTCCGAACCCATTCCTGTTCTGAATTCCTGTTCCTGAATACCTTTTCGAATCCCATTTCGATTTCCATTTCCAATTCCATTTCGAATATCATTTCCAATAAAATTTCGAATTCCATTTCCAATAAAATTTCGAGTTCCATTTCCAATACAATTTCGAATTCCATTTCGAATTCAGTTTCGAATTCCATTTCGAATTCCATTTCGAATTCCATTTCGAATTTCATTTCGAAATCCATTTCGAATATCATTTCGAGTACTATTTTGAAGTCCATTTCGAATTAGTTCTCCTTTTCCATTCCATTTCCATTCCACTTCGAATTCCATTTCTAATTCCATATCAGATTCCATTTAGAATTCCATTTCGAATTCTATTTAGGATTTGATTTCAAATTCCGTTTCGAATTCCATTTCTAATTGCATTTCAAATTCTATTTCAAATTCCGCTCCGAATTCCATTTTCATTTCCGTTTCAAATTCCGTTTCGAATTCCATTTCGAATTCTATTTTGAATTTCATTTCAAATTCCCTTTCGTATGCCATTTCGAATTCCATTTCGAATTCCATTTCCAATTCCATTTACAATTCCATTTCGAATTCCATATCGATTTTAGAACTTTATTTCGAAATCCATCTAGAATTGCAGTTCAAATGCGATTTCCTAGTCCATATCGAGTTCTGTTTCTAATTTCATTTCGAATTCCATTCCGAATTCGATTTCGAATTTCATTTCGGATTCCATATCAAATTACATTTCAAATTTCATTTCAAATTCCATTTCGAATCCTATTTTAATTCCATTTCGAATTCAATTTCGAATTCCATTTCGAATTACATTTCAAATTCCATTTAAAATTACATTTCGAGTTTCATTTCGTATTCCCAATTATATTTGGAAATCCATTTTGAATTTCATTTAGAATTTCATTTCGAATTCCATTTCGAATTCCATTGCGAATTGCATTGCGAAATCGATTTCGAATTAAATTTCGAATTACATTTCGAATTCCATTTCGAACTTCATTTCGATTTGCATTTTGAATTCGATTTTGAATAACATTTCGAATTCCATTTCGAATTCCATTTCGATTTGGATTTCAAATTTCATTTTGATTTCCATTTCGATTTCCATTTCGATTTCCACTTCGAATTCCATTTCAAATCCATATCGAATTCCATAGTAAATTTCATTTCGAATTTCATTTCGAATTCGATTTTGAACTCCAGCCAATTAAATTTCGAAATCCATTATGAATTTCATTTCGAATTTCATTGCGAATTCCATTTCGAATTCAATTTTGAATTACATTTCGAATTCCATTTCGATTTTTACTTCGAATTCCATTTCGATCTCCATTTCGATTTCCATAACAAATTCCATTTCAAATTTCATTTCGAATTCGATTTTGAATTCAATTTTGAATTCGATTTCGAATTCGACTTCGAATTCCTGCCATTTAAAATGCGATATCCTTTTCGAATTTCATTTCGATTTGCATTTCGATTTCCATTTCAAATTTCATTTCGATTTCCATTTCGAATTCCATATCAAATTCCATTTCGAATTTCATTTCGAAGTTTATTTCAAATTCGATTTTGAATTCCAGCCAATTCAATTTCGAAATCCATTTCGAATTGCTTGTCGTATTTCATTTCGAGTTCGATTTCGAATTCCATTTCGAATTCCATTTCGATTGCGATTTCGAATTGATTTTTGTTACGCTGCCATTAGAGAGGCATACAATTTTCATTCAATTGATTGGCATTCGATTGACATACAATAGGCATTCGAGAGGCACTAAATTGGCATTCAATTGACATTTGATTGACATTCGATAAACATTTGATTGCCATCCAATTGACATTCGATAAGAATTTGATTGGAAGTTGAAAGGCATTTGAATGTCATTCAATTGCCATTCGAGTGGCATGAAATTGTCATTTAATTGATATTTGGTTGTCATTCGATTGACGTTCAATAAGTATTGGCAATATTGGCATTCGAATAGCATTTTATTTATTATCAATTGGCATTAAAGAGGCTTCAAATTGTCATTCAATTGACATTTAATGGACCAATAAGCATTCAATTGGCATTCAATGGGCTTTGCTGGACTTTCAATTGGCCTTAGAGCGGCATTAAATTAGCAAACAATTGCCATTCGATTGACATTTGTGTGACATTCGATAAATATTTGAATGGTATTCGATTGGCATTCACCAGGAATTCAACCTGCATTCGATGGAAATTCAATTGGCATTATATTAGCACTCGATTGACATTCAACAGGCATTCGAGAGGTATTCTAGTGGCATTAATTTGGCATTCGATTGACATTCAATTGGAATTCGAGAGGTATTAAATTGTCATTCAACTGGTATTTGAGTGGCATTCGATTGACATTCAAGAAGCATTCCAGATGCATTAAATGGACATTAAATTGGCTTTTATTTGGCTTGCCACATGAGCAGATCGCTTGCCAAATCATGTATTTTTTGAAAGTTTCTGCTTCCTTACTTATTTCGGAACATCAAACTTGTGCTTGACGGTGAAAAACAGTGGCTCCAGAAGCTGCTGGAAGTCCGCTTTGACGTAGGTAAGATTTTCCTGGTGCTTGCTCAAAATCAATTCGCGAAGTTGCTTTTCAGGTGACGTCATTTTGCAAAATTTTGAGAAACTGACAGCAAAAACAAAACACTCTAAGCTACTTTTACCAAAATTTTCAAGACAGCGTTTTTTCCGTGATGCAAATTGATGTGGGACACCCTTTAACAGACTGCAACAACTAAGACGGCACGATTGGTCTACTGGGACAAATTTTAAAAAACATTTTTTTAAGATTCCTTAAATACCCTATCCAATTAAGTTGAGTTCCAATAATCTGGATAGAGTTTCCATTTAACTGTTCTGATGTGAAACCTTGATAAAACTTACAATGCTTCTTATTTCATGAATTGAACATCCCATTGAATCAAATGTAGTGTTTTAACCAGGGATAGAAAAATCACACAGACCTTAAAATTCTTAAAAACCGGTAGAGCAACAGTTGAATTCTAATGTTAGTCAGGTAAGTTTTCCATCCTCTGCTGCAAAAACAATAATAATGATTGGGAGCGACCAAGGCAAAGTGGTTAACATCAATACTTCTCACGCCAAAGTCACGAGTTCGAATCTCACCCCCGGACAAGTTACGAACATATCCAAAAAGGTATTTGAGTGACTACGGCGGGAGATGAGCCAGCCCAGGGCTGAACATCTCGATAACTAAGAAACTTAAAAAAAAAAACTTAAAATAATAATGACAACCAACCATGGCCAAAGAAGAAACCATGAACCTTTGAACCTGAAAACTCATGAGCGCCCATTCTTGACCAAGTCAATCATCCATTGTGTTTGAGGAATCGAGTTTCGAATACTGGTCTTAACGCTATTAGTCCGGCGAAACTCAATTCTACGTGTTTGAAATAAACTAATTTAAAAACGGATCGCTTATGAAATATTTCACGGTACTAAAATTATGATGAACAGTAAAATGTAGCTATAATTAATATTAGATTAAGAATAAAGGCTGAAGAAATAAGGAGCTGTATTGAATTCCGAAATAATTTAAACCTAGTCTAATATCAGAGGCTTAACTCAATGGATGCTAGTTTCGTGAAGCTTGAATGGATTATGGAACATCTTTTGATATGGTGAGTTTGTTCCAGATGAAAAACTTACAAATAAATTCAGCGTCATAAACCTTCTACGACTTTTGTTTGTAACAAACATGCATGACTTAGAAGAAAGTCTAGGAAGGAATTCTTAAAGCAACATGAAGACAAGAAAAGCTAGAACAGCGGTACGTTTCCTAATGGAGTGGTATGAAGTTTTGCATGCCCAAAGATAGAACATGTTGGTAAGGTATCAGATATGAAGAACAACTAAACATAAATAAACTGGGAAGAAACGCATGAAAAGGAAATAAATTAGTTTCAAAAAGAGAAAATGACGGAATAACAACAGGTTATTTGCATGACAAAATCAACGGCGAAGAACCAAAACTGCAACCAACCTCAGTATCAGCCAGAAACAAAAACTCTTAAATATTTGTTTCTCGGTTCTGAAAAGTTGTTTGTCTGAGCAATTAAATCTAAGTTAAACCTAATAGAACCTAATAGATGTACCTAATAGAACCAAATTTAATTTTGGCTTAAGGATTGGTTTCATAGAGCTGATATAAGTATGGACACCACGATGCGGTAAGGGACTATTCAGAAACCACGTAGACTTTAAATGTGATTTTCAAAAATGAATATACGTGGTTTATGAACAGGCCCGAAGTCAGTCAGGGCTCAAATCATACGAAATCTTCATCTTCGCACAAAAATACAAACGGTTTTGTTCCAGTAACCTTTTCCGGCGCAAGGTGTAGGACTCCACTATGACGATTAAACTGCCAGAGTAAAACCTCGTAGTAGTTTGTTCTAGGCCAAGCTGAGGTCATAGTTATTCGAGTAGATAGCTAACGAGTTGTTTCAAGGTTTGTTTTCTTTTCTCAAAATTGATGATTTATTGAGGTGTTTTCGGTGCACCTTAGTTCCTCATACTGTAATAGTTTGAGTTGAAAATTTGAAATACTCGAAATGACTAGCTAGATATTTACTAACCACGATAACTATGAGCTCTGGCTGAAACTTCCTGCAGTGCCTGTTTATTTTCACACTGATTAGAAATAATTTTAACTGCAGAAGTTTGGTTGGCCAATACACATTCATGCTTCAGCCTGCCAAAGAAAGAGAGAGAGAGAGAGAGAGAGAGAGAGAAAAAGAGAGTGGCGTGTCCTCAGAGGTGATCTTCTTCTTACTGAAACTGCTATTTTGACTTTAAACATTACAGCATAACATCTCTAATTTGTATTAGTTTTTATTTTTTTTATTTGCATTAAAATAAACCAACAAACTTGTGAGTGGCCACAATAGCATTCTTACTGTTGGTTTAAATCAGTCCTCAAACTCGAGATTTTCATATAATTTTGTAATCTGACTGGGAGATCTATGTCTGTGAAGATTGCAGATTATGCCTCATCCAGCATTTCAGTAACATCCGGCGTTCCGCAAGGCAGCCACCTTGGCCCATTCCTTTTCCTGTTATATTTGAACGACGTGAAGTTGGTCCTCAGATGCCTGAAATTATCCTACGCAGACGACCTAAAATTGTACTACGTCATAAAATGTCCAGAAGACGCCCACTTTTTTCAGCAGGAACTGCAAGATGACTGGTGGAGGATCAACAGAATGTCCTTAAATGTATCCAAATGCTTGGCTATCTCCTTCTCCCGAAAACGTGCGATGTATCTCCACGACTACATCCTTCGAGGAACGCGCTTGAAACGTGAAACAACAGTTAAGGATCTTGGAGTAATGCTAGACACCAAACTGTCATTAGAGAACCACATTGCCTATATAGTTTCTAAAGCCTCATCGCAGCTAGGATTCATCTTTCGCTTCGCAAAAAACTTCAAAGATGTTTATTGTCTGAAAGCACTATACTGCTCTTTGGTTCGTCCTTTTTTAGAGTACTGCGCTGTCTTTTGGTCCCCTTTCTACCAAAATGCAGTCTACAGGATCGAAGCTGTTCAGCGATGGTTCATACGCTTTGTTTTGCGACATCTTCGTTGGTAAAACCCTCACAGATTGCCAAGCTTCGAAAGCCGGTGTAAGCTCATTAACCTGGATTTGTTGGAAGGGGGCCGTATGGTGGCCAAAGCGTGTTTCGTTGGTGACCTCCTTCAGGGAAACATCGACTCTTCCACTTTACTTGGTCTCTTGAACATCACCACTCGACGACGAAACCTACGTTTATAATCTTTCTTGATAAACCGGCATTCAAGGATCAACTACGGCAAACACGAACCTGTGCTAAGCATGTGTCGCATTTTCAACAGCTATTATAACGTGTTTAATTTTAATGTATCCCGTGAGGTTTTTAAACATTTTTAACGACCTACTGATGTGTGGGATAATCATTTTTATCTGTTGACGAAACAATAATAAATAAATAAATAAATAAATAATTAAATAAACCACCCACATTAGTGAGTGGCCACAACAGCATCCTTACTGTTGGTTCAAATCGGTCCTCAAACTCGAGATTTCCACATAATTTTGTAATCTAATGAAATAAACCACTCACACTTGTAAGTGACCCTAACAGCATCCTTACTTTTGGTTTAAATTGGTTCTCAAAGTCGGTATTTTGATGAATTCTTGTATTCTTTTGAAATAAACCATTCACACTTATTAGTGGCCGCAACAACATCCAAACTGTTGGTTTACATTGGTTCTCAAACTCGAGATTTAAACATAATTTTGTAATCTAATGCAATAAACCACCCACAGGTTTTAGTGGCCTTAACAGCATCCAAACTTTTGGTTTAATTCAGTTCTAAAATTTGAACAACTTTAATGTGCATCTTTTTAGGGAAAGATACCGGGAACATACACACTTAGATTTTTTACAGAAATCTGTAAAGTTTTACCGAATTCTCAACAGCTGAACGTTCGGTAATCCGATATTACGGATTTCGGTGAAATTTTACAGATATCTGTTAAAAATTTACAGGATTTCCGTAAAATTTTACCGAAATCCGTAAAATCGGATCACCGAACGTTCAGCTGTTGAGAATTCGGTAAAACTTTACAGATTTCTGTAAAATAATCTGAGTGTGTAGTGAAATATCTTATTCGCTGCCAACGTCAGTTGAATTCAGCACACCGTTTACCAAAACGGATCATGCTGCAAACCCAACAATTTTAACAAACATTCCAGTGGTTTCACGTGGAAGTGCAGTGGATCCCGCGGCTTTCTTCAAAGCGAGCATCACGTCAACATATTCCTACTCTTTTCTTATTTGTCCTGCATTTGGGCGAGGCCGGCGAAGTTTGGGATCACCAGTTTTTACACATTGAGGATTGAACTAGAACACATTTTGAAAAAAGTGGTCAATCACTTAGGGGAAGAAGGATTAGAACTAAATTACGACAAATGCCAGTTACTACTGAGATTTCCAAACAATAACGATCAGATGCCAGAAGAAATAGTACTAAGCAGAACAACTTTTAAGGTATGCAAACGGATACAATATTTAGAAGTATGGGTTACAGCATGCTTGAATAGGCGATCAACAAATAGACAACGATGCGAAAATGTATATTAGACAAGTAGACAACATTTCTAGATTTTTGTAAAAAAATTTACCCCTCCTGGGTAAAAGGGAAGTTGATATATAAAACAGTGATAACCCCATCTATAATATATGGAACGAAAGTGACAGTTCTGACAGTTCAAATTTTGTCCACATTAATCTCTGTATTGTTTTGAGCCATGGAGAAAATATGCTACCTATATTTTTCACAAAAATACGGCCTTTTGAAATTGGTATGTTCAAAAATTACTTTTTTAATATATGTTATAATAACTTCAAATTTATAAACTTCATCAACATAAAATTTGCTCGGCTTTTTTTTGATACTGAGTGCCACTGGCTAAAAAAATTGAGTAAATATGGCAAATTATGAAAAGCTTATATTAAGAAGTATTTTTAATCATTGTAAGAAACCAGTAAATATTAAAATTAATAAAAAGACATTGCTGGAAGGAAAAACAATAAATAGGAGAGAAAGAGAAGGATGAATCAGTTATTATGGTCAAATTCTGAGAAGAGTAGAATAACATCCATTTAAATTAGCTTACGAACTAAAATTCAACAAGAAAAAAGAAGGACGACCAAGCCTATCGTGGAAAGACTCAAAAAATTTGAGTAGATATAGGGAAATGAGCAGTGAAGAATGGAAACGATTGGCGAAGGATAAGGAGAAATAAAAAAAGCAGAAGAAATATATTTACAAGAATCAGAAAACGAAATTCCGGACAAAGAAACATCGGAAGAAGAAATAGAAAAATCGAAAAAGTACAAAAATTGGAAAAGAAATCTTAGTGTTGAAAACTGAAAAAATAGGGTAAATGCCGAATAATTGACAGAATAATAAAAAGGTATACATTTATTTAGGTAGGTTTGATCAGTTGTTTTTTTTTTAAGGATTGTAAAATAAGTATAAAAAGATACACTATTCAAGGTTTATGACAAAAATACATACATATGTACAGAAAAAAAATAAAACTGTGCACAAAAATACTAAGTCTTATTACATAAATACTAAATTAATAAAATACTTTAGATATTACCCTTAGGCATCAGCAAAAAATAATAATAAGAAAAAACAGATCTTAACACAAAAGATAATTTTCAAATACTAGAACCCTAGCAAGAACCCTAATAAAAATTAAAAATATAAAACATTTATACAACATTAAGGTTTGATATTAATAGGTTTATCAATGAGTAGGAATAAAGTAACCTCAGGTGAATGAGTTCTCCCCGAATTTTAATATTCTCGATTCGGGTTGAATGGGATAAACGAAGTAAACCCAAGCAAATATTAAAAGTATATATTTTCTTAACTTAACTACAAAGCAGTTCGAATTACTACATATCACGCCTAAAACTTATGATTAAAAATGAGGAATGAGCCAAGAAAAAAATTACATCAATCAGAAAACATATCATACAAAAAAAAAGAGATACTAACAATCGGAAACAATTTAGTCAAATGGTACGCAAAGCGACAATCTATCTATATATATATAAATGGATTTCTGTCTGAACCTAATAGACTCGAACTGAACCGATCGGCGTAAAATTTTGTATGCAGGGATTTTTTGGGCAGGGAAAGGTTTTTTGATAGTTAAAGACCCCTCCCTTCTCTGTAAAGGGGCGCTCCCATACAAATGAAACACTCATTTCTACATAACTCGAGAACTAATCAAGGAAAATAAACCTAATTTAGCAGGTGTGAGGTTTTAAAGGCAAAAAAGGTTTCTATGATGGTTTCAGATCCTTCCCCGTCCTGAAAGGAGGGGCTCCCATACAAATGAAGTACAATATTCTCTTTAACTCGAGAACTAATCAAGCAAATGGATCCAAATTTGGCATGTGGAGGTATTTGAAGATAAATACTGAATGCTTATGTGAGACCCCTTCGCTTTCTGATGGGGGGAGGGGGCTCCCATACAAATGAAACACAAATTTATGCATAACTCGAGAACTAATCAAGAAAATGCAAACCAAATTCGACATACGGAGGTTTTTTGAGGAGAGAAATGATTTGAGACCCCTCCGCCTTCTGAAAGTGGAGGACGGGGAGGGGAGGGAATCTCCCATACAAATGAAACACAAATTTTTGCATACGTCGAGAACTAATAAAGCAACTGGCATCAAATTTGGCTTGTGCATTTTTATGAAGGAGAGGCAAATTCCTATGGTGGTTTAAGACTCCTCTGCACTCTGCCCTTTGAATGGGGGGATGGGGGGGGGGGGGGGCTCCCATAAAAATGAAACGCAAATTTCTGCATAACTCTAGAACTAATAAAGTAAATGGAAGCAAATTTGGCATATGATGGTTTTTGAATGAGAGAAATGTTTCTATACTGATTTGAGACTCCTTTGCCTTCTGAAAGGGGGGGGGGGGTATCTTCCATACAAATGAAACAAAAATTTCCTCTTTGAAGGAGAGAAATGTTTCTATGATGGTTTGAGGGGGTTCTAATACAAATGAAACACAATTTTTTGCATAAGTGGAGAACTAATCAAGCAAATGGAACCAAATTTGGCATATGGAGGTTTTTGAAGGAGCAGAATGTTTTTTTGGAGATTTGAGACTCTTATGCTTTCTGGTCGAGAGGGAGGAAGGCTCTCAAACAAGTGAAACACAAATTTTTGCATAACTCGAGAACTAATAAAGCAAATGGAATCAAATTTGGCATGTGGATTTTTTTTAAGGAGAGGCCTATTCCTATGGTGGTTTGAGACCCCTCTGCTCTCTAAAAGGGGGGGGGGGCTCCCATACAAATGAAACGCTAATTTCTCGAGAACTATTCAAGCAAATGAAACCACACTTGGCATGTGGGGGTTATTGGACGCAGGATTTTTATATATATTTTAATAAATTTCTGTCTGTCTGTCTGTCTGACCGATCGGAGTGAAAATATGTATGCAGGGATTTAATAACGAATAATGAGGAAAAGGAGGGACCACCAGGGCACCCGAGTGAAACGATTTGGATAGGGAGCATGGGACTGCCTCCTCCCTTATGCTCATTTGAACATAAGCAGTGAAATGAAGACTAAATGTCGTGATCAGCAATCAAAAAACGTTTCCAAGGTATGTCCTCTATGGATTGGAGTTGTGCTTGAACGTTAAATGGAAATTATTGATTCTTTTCTCAAAAAAATTGGTTTATCAACACATTTTTTCGATTTTCATTTCGTTCTTCGAACATGAACATATGAAGTTCAATATCGGGGATAAATGGAATGAAATTTCAGAATCAGACATTTTGATCACCCCTACCCAAAAGGGGTTCCCAACGATAAGAGCCTTATCGTCGTTGTCGTCACTCGACGTCGTTTTCATCCCTGCACTTTCTTCCAATAGAATTTTTTGTACAATTTCCCACCTCTCGGAGGTCCCCCCCTCATAACCACACCAACTTTTATTTTACTACTTCGATTTAAATTTCCTGTACCAGTAGTACCTATGTACCTATTATGCTATGCACCCAGCATGTGCCACTGCCGGCTCACATTATTGCTGTACGTGTTTATAGCTTCCAGTACACAATAGTGGGAATGTAGAAAACGACGACGACGACAACAGCGACATTGCCTTCCAGCAAAATAAAATGCTGTCCTTGGAAATTACTCTCTTTTCCTTTTCCCAACCCAAGAACCCAAGAATTTGAATCAATTGCGGAACGGAACACCCCGTTCCCCATATGGTTGGGGGTGGTGTCGAGGGGACACAATTTCCCGGCAAATCGATTCAACATGATGACAATCAAAACACAACTCTTGACGATTCGAACAACGCGCCTTCCGAAATCCGATTAGCGACGGAATCAAGTCTTTCATGTTTTGGAAATTTTCATTTGAATTTCAACTTGGAGGGGGGGCTGAAAACTGCAGGCGGTCTTCCCGAGAACTTCCTCCCTGCTGGTTGCTCTGGGCGGTCCTGTTTTGCGGTTTGATACTCCTTATTTAATCACACTCGGTTCTGCCGGTTCTGCAGCTCGGAATTTCGATTCGTGGAAAGGAAACTTTCGCTGCTTCGGTTTTGGCATTCGAGAGTTGATTTGCGGTTTCGGAGGAGTTCCGTCTGTTTCTGACATTCTTGCGAGAATATGAGCTCAAAGTACGCGGTTTTAAACGAAAAAAAATATCAAATCCAAAGCAGTTCGATCAACAGCCCCGGGAATTTCGGAGTGGTAAGGAAGTTTGAAAAAACCTACCCTCGAACCGCGCAACAATATGATACACCTTTGACCCAATTTCCCCAGCCGATTGGGGAGAAACTTCATCATCAGCGAATTGTCCCAACCCTCCGACGACGGTCGGCACTCGAGTGTTTTAATACTGTTAATTAAGCCGAGCAGAACTTTTCGCACGCCTCTTATCTCGGCCCAATTCCTTGCTCCTTCTATTCCGACTAAATAAAATGCGAAAGTTTTAACCCCACCCCGTTGAGGATCTTTTTCCGAGACGTGCCACAGAAGGGTCCACTCTCGGTGTCAAATCCGGACTTTGGTGTCTTGACACAATCCAGCGATTCGGGGCCGAGTGGTGCCCATCGGAACTGGCTCAGCTCGCCCGGCGGGAAAGGTAAATTCATTAGACGTTATCTAATGCGGCGAAAGGGGGGATGGGGGGGCGCCAGCAGGTCGTCGGCTCATTCTCGGATTTCAGCAATATGATAATCGTGCACGTCGTCTTCGGGTGGTCGTTTTCCCGGGAATGACTTGCACGTAATGCGTTAACAAGGTATTTTACTCAGAACAAGTGGTGGCACAGAATTCCGAATTAAAGCAAGGTCCTCAAGTGCGAATGGAATTCGATCCGCGGGTTGGAATGTGTAATTTTCCGACTGGTGCCGAATTTCAGCATCAACAACCAATTTCGCGATGGGATCAGCCGGAAAAAAGAGCTGTTAGAGACCGAGAGAGAGGGAAAAGTTCTTCAATTTAGAAATGCCAACAGAGCGCGTCCTCGGGAGGTCAGTTTCCATTTTCCGATCGGTTATTGAATGTGATTGCAATGGCAGTTGGCAAATTTGTTCTTCCTTGCTGGGGGTGCACAGTGGGACGGAATAAAAAAAAAGTGGGACATGGGTATTTGCGGTGAACCTATTAGGCGCGGCCCATTGATATATTGTACAATATTTCTACATTTCTTTACTTTATTTTTGTGTTAACAAATTTGATTTAAGGGGTGTATACACCTGGATCAAAAATATTAACTTTTTTTATTTCTGGTTCAAATTCGATAACCATGTAATAAAACATTGTAGATTAGGTCAATTCATGAAACTTTGTAGAAGACAACAACTTTCTATCTCTTAACTGAACGAATTTGTACTGTGAAAAAGGATTATTAAGGTAATACCCCCTTAAAACTCGTTTTTTTATCATAACTTTTTTTTTTTTTTTTCCTAAGTTTTTAATGTTCTACAAAGTTTTAGGTATTTCAAAAATACACTTTTCGTAGCAGACTACTAATCATTATCTTTTAATTTAAAGGATTTACGTCAGTTTTAATTAACTTTTTTAGCTATCTTCGAGGATGTGTAGATTACAGGTTAGCAATCTACACATCCTAAAAGATAGCTAAAAAAATTCATTAAAACCGACGTAAATCCTTTAAATTAAGAGATAATGATTAGTAAGTATTTTAAGTGTAAGTTTCACCGCAAATACCCATGTCCCATTTTATTTTATTTCGTCCCACTGTGGGGTGGGGGCAAAAAAAAAATAACGCGAGGCGAAACAATTGGAAGCAGTTTGATTGTGGGAAAGCAGATAACGATTTGGATTATTGCTTTTATGATTACAGTTACTTTACTTTGTGGGATTGTTGGATATTGTTCGGTTAATGGGTTGCTAGCTAGATTGGTTTCAACTGGCATCGAGGGGATTGTAGATTAAAATAATCCTTAAGCTAATTTTCGGCAACACAACGGTTGGACATTTAATGCATGAGAAATCAAAAAGTTATTCATCGCTTTATCGTCTCACAGCTAAATTGATTCCTTAGTTGCTAAGCATCCAGTGGTTGAATCTCAAATGGAGGATGAACCACCGATGCTACTCAAATACATAGAGACTGAAGTTCTACAGTTGTTATTAACGAAAATAAACGCTTCAGAAGCGAAGCAAATACCGAGAAAAAGGTTGACATCCGATGAGAAGTAGAATAAGCGAAGCAGAAGAGGCTTTACTAAAAAGTAAAAATAATGGAAGTACAGAAATAAGTACAGAAGAAGAACATACAAAGTAAATGAGAGAAAAAGAGAAAGAGAGAGATAGAGAGAAAGAAAATAGAAGAATCGAAAACAAAAGTAGATGGAAAGAAGAAGAGGAGGATAAGCAAATAAATGCAAATGTATTCCATCCTATATATAATAAAATAGATGTGATTGGGAAACTAGGAGAATTAAAAATTAACACTTCATTTGATCACTTTTTAAAAATAAAACATTGAAACACTTTTTCAAATTTTCGCTAGTAAACGCGAGCAATTTGCTTTAAATTCCACTACAAGCTTATCTTTTGACAGATAGGCCTATTTCGTCTGCTACTTACAGACTTCTTCAGTGTCGAGGGCTCGTTCCACAAAAAGTTTTTTTTAAATAGTGTTTTTTTTAAGTGAAAGTGAAAAATAGATATGTTACAATCAGGCGAATGAACTGAAGAATTTCCGAAGGCACAATTTAGGAGTTTGGGAATTCCATAAGTGCGACATAACAATAGTTTTCGCTTACACGAGATTAGTATTTTTGTCTTTGAGTCCTTTCTAAGCGTTGATGAACGAGTAATTGAGACACTTGAGCCCACGATTCAATTCCAGGTTGCTCCATTTTTCATTTTTTTAACATCATTATACCAGACTTAGAAAGACTTACTTAGCATAACTCGTTTGCGGTAATTTATTTTACAACCTATATGTTGCATTTGTAACGCATAATCTTTCCAACAATTTTGCCTTAGAGCGTGATGTCAAAACCCTTATATCTAACGTATGCCTTAAAAAAAGGATGTATTTACCATCGTAAAAAAAAACCACAAGATATAATTCAACGGAACAAATTGATGATGATGATGATGATGATGATGAGATACTACCATCTATTGTAGCAAGGAAACTTTCCATAGCAGTGAAATAATCTGATTCTATTATTGTTTATGATCATCAAGCTCCTGTATGAAGGGCCAAAAACGTATAGACAGACCCGTAAGAGACACCTACGCGAAACCCGCGAATATAGGGAAGAAAATCTCCTTCCAAAAGCAAGTTCACACTCACAGCACTAGAATCGAGCCCTCGATTGACAGAATAAACCCAATAAATGAGGTCGAAGAGCCCGTCCTCGTTCCGCGAAAAGTTAACAATACGGAGGAGGCAATCCCATGCTCCCTATCCAAATCGTTTCACTTGGGTGCCCTGGTGGTCCCTTCCTTTTCCCATTGTATGTTATTTAAGGGGTAAGGCCACTGTAAATTTTTTGAAAAATCGATTTTTTTTTATTGGCTTAAAAAATAGTTTAAACCCTCTAGAATAAGAAAAAAAAGGTCCTGTGCGAAAAAAAATTCGTTGTCCTTAGGAAATGAAGGTCGCCGCCAAGCGTGTCAAAACTTGCTCCGAAACGACTACCTGCGGTAAGCATAATGACGAAAAGGGACGACACAATAGGCCCCCCCTCCATTGCTCCTAACCGCCGGTATTAATGTTCCATGTGTCGTTTCGATCCTTCTGAGCATTATAAAGAAAAATTCCGTTAGGGGGAAATGCAAATAAAAAAAAAAAAAAAACTTTAAACGCGTTTTTCTCGAAACATCGTTTTTCAAAATGGCACGCAGCATAACTCGAACAATTTTCATTTTTTTTACTTGAAATTTTAACCAGATGTGAACATTTACATTATCTTGAGAATGTCGATCGGAATTTTCAAGAACTTTATTTATTGATTTTTTATTAACAAAAAACTTGCCGTTTTTTTCGTCAAAAATCAATTTTTTTTTCAAACGCACGCCAAATCCACAAAAATTGATATTTTTTAAAATCCGATCGACATTCTCTAGCTACAGCCCTCTAGATTAATGGTTTTTTTTTTTGTTCTAGACTCAAAAGTGCACCAGTGGTGCTGCGTGCCGCGGAGCCCTGGAAGCAAAACATGTCCCGGGAAGATAGCTGTGGAACCGCCATTTTGTTTTTTTTACTGTTAAAAAATTTGATAATAAAGGTTAATGTACGCCCGATAACACCATTAAAAGTTTTTTTTCAAATACCTTCAATTTCGGGAGCAAAAAATTGGTGAAAAAACCTTTTTTTTGGGCCGTTACAGTGGCCTTACCCCTTAATGTAATGTTATATTTGGTATATTTTGTTGTGGTCATTTGATTGCTTCCCTAGTAGCACACTTGTTGCCATTTGGTTGAGATAACATAAAGTTGACTTGCTAAGTCAAAATCATGTTACTACAACTTATTATGACCGTTGTGTGCTACTTGGGTTACCTTGTAATTGAGATTTTGGCTGAAAGTAAGGGTTGTTTGTAATTCATTATTATTGTAACTGACTGTCAGGACCATGACATGACATGTTTTCTGATGACATGTTTTCTGATATGTTGACATGTTTTCTGATTGCTGTAATTTGTTTCTTGGTTCGTTCCTCATTTCTTATCATAGGCTTGAGGCGTGATATGAAGCAAGTCGAACTTCTTTGTAGTAAAGTTAAAAAAAAAATATACTTTTAATATTTGCTTAAGTCTAAATCGTTTATCCCATTCAACTCAAAACGAGAATATAAAAATTCGTGAAGAACTCATTCACGTGAGGTTACTGTATTCCTACTCATTGATGAACCTTTGAATATCAAACCTTAATGTTGTTGTTAGAATATTTTAATTTATTTTATTCATTATTATTTTTTAAATAAATTTTTAATTTTTTTATCAGGGTTTTTGCTAGGGTTCTAGTATTTAAAAATTATTCTTTTTGTTTAGTTCTGATTCTCTTTTAATTTTTTTTTTCTTAAGCCTAAGGGTAATATCTAAAGTACAAGCTTTGTTCTCAGTTTATTTTTTTTTTCTGTATATATGTATGTATTTTTTTCCATGTGCTTTGTTCCTTGAAAAGTGTATCTTTTTATATTTATATTACAATCCCAAATAAACCAGTTAACTTAACCTACCTAAATCAATGTTTACCTTTTTATACTTGTGTCAATTATTCAGCTTCAACCCATTTTTTTCAGTTCTGAGTGTTTCTTTTCCAATATTTGTACTTTTTCAATTTGTCATTTTCTTCTTCCAATGTTTCTCGGTCCGAATTTTCGCTTACTGATTCCTTGTATATATCTTCTGTTTTTTTTTAACTTCTCCTTATCCTAAGCCAATCGTTTCCATTCTTCACTGCTTATTTCCCTATATTTAATCAAATCTTGTTCTAGCGAGTCTTTCCACGTTAGGCTTGGTCGTCCTTCTTTTTCTTGTTGAAGTTTAGTTTGTAAGCTAATTTAAGTGGATGTAATTTTACTCTTCTCTGAATGTGGCCACAATAACTGATTCTTCCTACTCTTGCTCTCCTATGTATTGCATTAAATTTAAAACTTGCTGGTTTCCAACAATGATTAAAATTAATAAGCTTTTCATAATTTGCCTATTCAGTCTATTTTTTTTTTCTTGTTAGAACTGTTACTTTCGTTCCATATTTTATAGATGGGGCTATCACTGTTGTATATATCAACTTCCCTATAACCAAGGAAGGATTAAATTTTCTACAAAAATCTAGAACTGTTCTACTTGACCTATATGCATTTTTGCACCGTTGTCTATAAGTTGATCGCCTATCCAAGGATGCTGTAAGACATACCCCTAAATATTTTTCTACTAAAATTTTCTACTTAGTACTATTTCTTCTAGCATCTGATCGTTATTGTTTTGAAATCTCAGTAATAACTGGCATTTGTCGTACTTTAATTCTAATCCAATTTCCTCTTATTGATTGAAAAATTCTTCCAAAATGTGTTCTAAAGGGTGTTCCAATCAAAATGTGTGTGAGTCGATCAAAGGTTTTATTAATAAATTCTTTTTCTTTGTCAAGTTCAGTTGATGCAAAATACAGGAGAAATATTCAACTGCGCTTCCTTTTTACCGAATGCGAATTGCCGAGATTTTCGTTTAACAACTGCCATAAAATTTTGTGCAGTCTCCTTGTCCACTTTATTCGCCGCAGAACGTCAGTTTGCCTTGAACTGTTTCTCGCTCACAACAGCTTTTTGAGTCTTCTTAAGGTTCCGCTTGACGATGGCCCAATATTGTTCGATTGGGCGGAGCTCTGGCGTGTTGGGAGGGTTCTTGTCCTTGGGCACCACTTGAACGTTGTTGGCAGCATACCACTCCATGGCCTTTTTTCCGTAATGGCAAGATGCCAAATCCGGCCAAAATAGAACGGAACAATTGTGTCGCTTCAGGAAAGCCAGTAGACGTTTTTGTAGGCACTCGCTCAGATAAATTTCCTGGTTGACGGTTCCGGTCGCAATGTAAACGTTGCTCTTCAAGCCACAGGTACAGATGGCCTGCCACACCAGGTATTTCTTCACGAACTTTGACAGTTCAATGTGCTTGAAAATATCTGCCACTTTTTCTCGTCCGGTTGCCGTATAAAATTCCTGTTTAGGAAGCTGTTTAAAGTCTGCCTTGACGTAAGTTTCATCGTCCTGTACCACGCAATCAAACTTCGTTAGCATCGTCGTGTACAACTTTCATATAATTCAACGGAACAAATTTGCCTTTAATCATACGTTCAACAAACCCCCCACAAAAACGATTAGGAGTCCTTCCGAGAAGCCTTACGTTACTTGGCCGGAATTATAGCCATGGCTGTGGAAAAGATGGAAGTTTGCATGTTCTTCAGCTCTTTCGAGACCTGGAAGGTCAGCTGCTCCTCCGTTTTGGCCACGAAGGTTCGCCTAAAAAATTGCTATCAGCCACAGGTTGAGGACGGCAGCCTGTCTATCTCCTTTGCGTGATACATCTTGATGGAGGCGACAACGTCCGGTAGAAACAATTCAGCGCATGCCCCGAAAAAACGAACAGCGGATTGGACATTCTCTTCCTGCTGATGTTTTTCACCAGCCTCGGTTGGGCTCGACGACAGTGCTGGACAGCCAAAACTAGGCTTCTGTTCGACGCTCTCACAGGACACGAAGTGCCACACAATGTCTAACTTTTTTGCTATGGGGTGAAGCCAGCAGTATGAAGAAACCATCGAGCGTAGTTGCCTGATTGCCTTGCCGAAGATGGAACGCAAAAGACGTGAGAAATGTCAGCACATTCACGTTGAACACCCAAAATGGTCAGAGTGAATTATAGCAATCTGTAGCAGGGAACATACTACTGGAAATTACTACGGAAACAATAGAGTCCTCAGATCTCCGGCTTGATTTGGCGAAAAAGTTCACCGCAACTGTGGCGTGAGAATCCCAACAGGACGCTGAAACAAAACCTGGTTGTCAGAATTTTCGATCAGCTGGCAGCAGATGGACGATGCAACTTTCGGGAGAATGGACTTTGGACAAATCCCGGGTCTAAACTTTGTCGAACGAAAGGGGGATGCACCAGGTTAGTTCAAACGCCTTTGAAGATAAATTCGCTTGCAATTTGATGGCTTGAACATTTATCTGCAGTTGTGAGTATAAGCATTAGCATGAGCACGATTGGCCGCCCGATAGCTGCTACTCCGTTATTGCCAGATCAGCTGTAGTTAAACAGAGAATCAACAGATTATGTTTAGGACCTACAATATATACATCTTCAATGTATACCATAAGAAAATGTGATCTCAATGTGATAACAGGAAATACCAGCGCCAGCGCGGGTCAAGAAGGCAATGGGTGGGAATGTGTTGCCGTGTAACTCGATTTAAAGAAAGTCACAGAGTCCACTTCACTTTCACAAGAAACATTGGGATGTTGAAAATATGCACAGCAAAATTATTCAAATTTTGGCATCAATTTAAATCAAAAGCTAGGATACTGTTGGAGTCCAGTTACAAGTGTGGGTGGTTTATTTCAGGATAATACAAATATACGTTAAAACATCGACTCTGAGCACCGATTTAAACCAGCAGTATGGATGCTGTTGAGGCTACTCCAGGGCTTCCAGAATTTGAGTGTCAATGAATGAATCACAAGAGCTCATTTACTACACTGGCAGTATGATGTGATGGATGAGTTGATGTTCGATAGCAGGAGACAATATCCCATGACATCAACAGTTAGGTGCTGATTGTTTGAAACGTGCGCTGTAAAATAACCTCTTTCTCGTGACACAGACAGCAGTAAATGGTCAAAGTGGGACATTAAAAGATTTGCCTTTGGTTGGATTACGCGTATTCAAAGTGTACGCTCAAAAATTCAAATTAATTAACAAGATGTTTGAATTTAACAGCATTCGAGTCAAGTCGACACAAGAATGCCGATACGATTTGGGATGCACCGGAACAGTTGATCAGACTTAGTCGACGGACGACGGCCAGAACGCCCGTTGACACACCGAGAAGAAAACAAAAGCGATCATCGTTTTTCCGAAATATAGTCCATGGTTAGCATTGCTTAGTTTGGTAGAAACATGTAATTTTCTGCCCTGTATAATTCACATGAGGGGATTGCTAGATTTGGCAGAAATTATCAGGTTATTTTAAACCTGAACGCCTAAATCTAGTCTGTTGTATGGATCATTACAAACATTGTTGTATGGCACAAGAAAGATTGCAAACAATTTTTTTGTTTACGCTTCTTTTGGTTTGGTTTGGAATTGAACGAGGGAAATTTTACGCGCTTGTTAAAATTCATAATTTTTTTCTGTGTGGCGGTTAGATTTGGCAAAAATGGAACATATTTTTTCGTTATGGCTCTTCTAATGCAGCAGTTTTTTTCCTTTAGATGTTGAAAACAACTTACGGCAATATATGGGGTGAAGAATAAAAATCTAAAATTTGGTTACATTACGAAAAATGGTCAGACTTCAAACGCTAATAGCTTAGTCATCTTTCGATAGATTTTCAAATATCATAAAGAAATTGAAAATCCTTTAACCAACTTGTTTCATTCACCTTTATCCCAGAATTTTGGTTACACTCGGGAGAAGAGAACCCGGGTAACACATCTTCATGATTTTATGTTGAGTAAGCTTCTTTATAACTTAATCTAGTCATATTAAAGTATGTTTAACCGTTATAAAACTTGTATCTTGCTTGGGTAGATTACAATGGCGTACACTAGATTGCTGACCGAATTCTAATGTTTCGTAAAGACGAATAATGTAAGTATGAAGTTAACGTCCACAATTAAAATAGCCTTGTTGTAGGGTTGAGCCTTGCAGTTTATTTTTTAATTTACCTGAATATTCAAGTTATTCTAATATTTTATTATTAACTGGTCTGGATTTTTCGTAATGTTCCCGAATATTTTAAAATTCGACTGGAAGGTTATGAACTGGAACTAGCTGAACCCGGTGCGGGCGTTGCTACGCTTGCAACAAAATTAATACAAAATTAATAGAGTTGGCGTGTATATGGTTGTTTTTCGGAATAAATTCTGTTAAAATATTTTCCTTTGCTAATGTGTAGCCTCGATAATCGAGATATTTTTTTTTCAATTTAGTTTTTGTTTGTGTTTTTAATTGAACCCTCGGTTGGGTAGCTTTTACCGTGTTTTTTTCTGTGTAGAAGGATTTCCTTGATATTTTTTTTCAATCAAACTACGCCTTATCCTGTCAGTTGTCAGTTATTTTCTCTTGCATAACCTTAGATAAACTTCTCGTGTATAAAGTAGCTCCGAGAGTAGCTCAAACATCCCCCTTTTATTGACTTAGAAGGGATTCAAACTTTATCAGAACATTCTTTTCAGGGTATTTGGCAGTACTTCTCTCTTTAATGCAACAAAAGTCACCATAATCTCTCCAAAATGACATCATAAATTGATCCAGCGTTCATGCGCCGTTCGCGATCCAAAAGTATCCATATTGCAGGCCTTTGACAGTATTTACTAATCTTTACGGAGCTAAAGCCGCCATTTTGGATTTGCTAAGGTAGGTCGATTATCGATTTCCAGCATAAATACACCGCCTGAGTTCCATAAAAATCCATATCGCAGGGTATACGACAGTATTTCCCATTTTCCACAATCAGAAGCCGCCATCTTAGATTGGAAAATGGCGTCAGACATAGCTTTTCTACCTTTATACGCGGATTTCGATCCAAAAATATCCATTGTGCAGAGTTTTGACAGCATTTCCCAGTTATTTCTTAAACCGGAAGCTACCATCTTGGATTCCAAAATGGCATCAGATATCGACTAACGGCCTCTAGGTGCCTACCTGTACAATTTTGTCCAAGACGGCATCTTATATAGATTTAGATGGTCAGGATCCAGGCCAGTATGCACAAGGTATTCATCTTTACAATAGCGCCTTGTTTGTGAGCCAATTCTGAACTATAGTATTCAGGACTACTGATAACTTTTGGTTCGTCCAGCAGACAATGCGACAATGTATTCAAGGTAAGCAAGGCGCCTAACCGAGCCGATAAACAGAATACGGTGGCGGAATCCCAAGCCAGGAAGCTGTACCGCGAATGGTTGGTGCTGCCAAAATACCTTGTAATGGACAATGAGAGATGACGACGACGAGACGTATATTGAAGCGGACGCTAAGCAGACCCCGACGTGGAGTTTTTCGTAGGCAAGTCCCACCTGGATGTTCCGGAGAAGTTCCGGAAGGTCGACAAATTTGCCAAGAAATACTTGGTGTGGCAGGTGAGCCGTACAGAACGACCGACTGGTCAAATATATTAAGAAGAATGCCTCCAGAAGGTTCGCTGCCCTTCCTCCGATCCCACGGAAGGTGACACTCTGTTTTGGCCGGATATGCCATCGTGGCATTTTTTGCCGACTTCGCCAATCTCACCAGAACTTCGTAGAATAGAAAAATTTTAGGCTATTATGTAGGGCAAGCTCCGGAAAACAAGGAAGGCCTTCAAAAACGACGAGGATTCTGAAAAAAAGAGTGGCTGAAAGTGAGTAAGAAAAGTAACGTAAAGTCTAGGTGCGGGCATTTAGCCTAGAGAGGTGCTTGAATAAACGTATTTTGCATAACCATAGCTAAAATGTGTTTATTTATTCTCTGAGAGTTTGAAAAAATCCGGCTGAAAATGTTTTAGGGAATTTTTAGAGATCATCTTTGTCTGTTGCCTTTTTTTCAACAACAATCTTCAATATCAAGTTGAAGACAAGAAAAATGCTAATGGAATTGAAATAGAAATGGAATTGGAAATGGAATTGAAATGGAATTGAAGTGGAATTGGAATGGAATTGGAAATGGAATTGGAAATGGAATTGGAAATGGAATTCGAAATGGAATTGGAAATGGAATTGGAAATGGATTGAAATGGAATTGAAATGGAATTGAAATGGAATTGAAATGGAATTGGAAATGAATTGAAATGAATTGGAAATGAATTGGAAAATGGAATTGAAATGGAATTGGAAATGGAATTGAAATGGAATTGAAATGGAATTGAAATGGAATTGAAATGGAATTGGAATGGAATTGCAAATGGAATTGGAAATGGAATTGGAAATGGAATTGAAATGAATGAAATGGAATTGGAAATGGAATTGAAATGGAATTGGAAATGGAATTGGAAATGGAATTGGAAATGGAATTCGAAATGGAATTCGAAATGAATTGGAAATGGAATCGAAATGGAATTGGAAATGGAATTCGAAATATGAAATTCGAAATAGAATTGAGAAGGAATGCGACATAGAATTCGAAATGGAATGCGAAATAGAATTCAAATTGAATTCGAAATGGAATTCGCAAGGGAATTTAAAATGAAATTGAAATGGTATTCGAGATTGAATTCGAAATGGTATTCGAAATGGAAATGCAAAATGGAATTCGAAATGGTATTCAAAATTGAATTCGAAAATGGAAATTGGAAATGAAATTCGAAATGGAATTCGAAATGGAATTCGAAATGGAATTTGAAATGGAATTCAAAATGGAATTAGAATACAGCATATGAAATGGAACTCGAGATGAAATCCGAAATGCAATGAAAAGTGAATGGAAATTCAATTAGAATGGAATTCGAAATGGAACTCGGAATGGAAATCGAAAGGAGAATTCACAAAGGCATTCAAACTGGAAGTTCAAAATGGAACTCGAAAGTAGAATTGGAAATGGAATGAATGGCATGGAAAATGGAATTAAAAATGGAATAGAAATGGAATTCGAAATAGAATTCGAAATGGAACGGAAATGGAATGGAAATGAAATTAGAAATGGAATTGGAAATTGAATTGTAAATGAAATTGAAATTGAATTCAAAATGCTGTTTGAAATTGAATTCTAAAATGCTGTTTGAAAAGAATTCGAAATAGAATCTGAAATGGAATTCAAATTGGAAAGTCGAAATGGAATTCAAAATGAAATTGAAATGGTATTCGAGATTGAATTCGAAATGGTATTCAAAATAGTATTCGAAATGTAATCCGAAAAGAAATTCGAAGTGAAGTCGACATGGAATTTGAAAAGAAATTCGAAATGGAATTCGAAATGGAATTCTAATTGAATTGAAAATGGAATTCGAAATGGAATTCAAAATAAAATTCGAAATTGAATCGGAAATCAAATTCGAGGAGAAATTCGAAGTTGAATTCGAAATGGAATTTGACATGGAGCTCGAAATGGAATTCGGAATGGAGTTCGACATAGAATTCGAAATGGAATTCTAAATCGAATTCGATATGGAATTCAAAAATGCATTCGAAGTGGAATCCGAAATGGAATCCGAAATGGAATTCGAAATGAAATTGAAATGGAATTCAAAATGGAATTCGAAATGGAATTCGAAATTAAATTGAAATGGAATTAGGAATGCAATTAGAAATAGGATTCAAAATGTAATTCGAAATTAAATTGGAATTGGAATCCGAAAGATAACTTGAAATGGAATTTGAATGGAATTCAAAGTGGAATTCGTTATGGAATTCGAAATGGAATTTAATTGAATTGAAAATGGAATTCGAACTGAATGAAAGATGTTTTCACTTCACCAATTCCGTAGTTTTAATTCCAATTTGTTAACTCCATAGTTGAGTTGAAACGAATAATTTTCAGGTATCATAATGTTTGATATTTGAAACGTATATTTTCAATATCAAATTCGAATCAAAACTAACCCAGAAATAAACCCCAGTAAACTGATCGATAGTGTAAAGATAACACGCAATCCCCAAGAAATCCACTGTTTCGAACCAAGAGCCTTCGCCTGAGATCTCGACGCATTTAACACACGTCTTCTGAAGCAAATTCCCACGAACACACAACCGCACACCCACACACACACACACACTCGAAACACGAACAAAGACCTCGTTCGCATTCGCTTGATTCAATATGATTTCTTCGCTCTTGTACCCGCTGATATCCTGCCGCCGCCGGAAGACAGCCGGAAAGACGGCGAAACGCGCCCAAACCCAGCCAACCCGGCAAAGCTCTACGTTCAATATTTATCCATCGTCGTTTCCACCCGCACCTCGTGTCCTGTAGCCCCGATATGGCAGCAGCTCCACGGTCGCCGCGCCGATGCTTGTCGCTTTCTGTGTCTTCCAGTGGTGTGAAGATTATGAGATTATGGATTATATTTTATTTGCCTTTTCCTCCGGGCCACCAAACGGAGACGGCTGCCAACGGCTGCAGCAGCGGTATTATTGTTGCCACTGAAGTGTGAATAAGACGATTTTCCGAAGGAAACCCAAATTTTCGGCATTTTTCTCGGGTTAATCCATTCGGCACTGTTTGCTGTCGGTGTAGTTGAAGGAGTCTCGAGTTTTGTACCCACTTCAAAGAGTGGCGGCGATTATAGTTGGTTAAAAAAAGCGTCTTTGAAGGGGGTATTCCAAGTTTTTCTTGATGTCTAATGTATGTAGATTCGAAAAAGGGTTTCGACTGAGAATATTTACGTTAGAATCAATTTCTTTCAAAAGCAACATTTTCGATCTTGAATCAATTTTCGATTTCTTGGCGAGAGGTTTAGACCTTTACTGCATTTGTTGTTGAAAGTTTAAGTCTTCGATTCGAAAGGAACTTAATCACTAATATTTCCTAAAGGCCCATCTCGTTACGAAACCAACGGAGGTCAAAGGCAAGAAACAAAAATTCTTCTCACGTCATCACCAGGAACACGAAATCAATCAACATTCATCGGAGGCCACCCATTACGGAGAACTCGTCCGAGGAATCACTGTCTCGGATGACAACTTCCACACACCAACACACCAGCACACATAGACACAATACTCTGCTGATGGCATCCTCGAGGCCAGTAACAGTATCAAAATTAATGAAGGTTTCATCCGGGTCAACGCACATTCTGACATGATTATCAATCGACCGTTCCTGGTCTCCTTTATCACCGGATTGAACCGGTCAAAGTCCGTTCGGTCGGTGTTGGGAAAACGAAAGAAAAAAACGAGAAAACGATAATCCTCTCCGTCGCAATCCTTCAATGCTTCGAATATTCCATCGATTTTCATTTAAGGAAGAACCCGACCGACCCGACATCGGGGGTGGGATAAAATTTGATGGTCAGCACTCAAACTAGCCGTAATTAATCTCCCGAGAAAACCCCCCAAGGTGGAAGTTGAACGAAAACCTCCTGTCTTCACTGCTGTAGCCATTACACAACCCATCAACACGGGAGAAGTGATGGACGACGGTGCTGCTGCATGGGAGACTTGGTGCTACACAGACGCACTCACTCGATAAATATACGAGCAACTTTTGGTTCCGAGCTGGGGGTTTCATATTCACACAACAATCCCCATATGTGCTTAAAACTTAACTTTAATCCGAACAAAAAGCTGACGGCAGCCCCGGCAGCGACCCCAACGGATGGCTGCGGGTAGCTTCCGGCTTTCTGTGGTCGGCTGGACGGCGAGCGAAGGGAAATACATCTTTGGAAAATCAATTTTGGAACTTTCACCTTCATCGTCCGGAGGGATCCGTTCACGGAATTTTGACAATGCGGGTGAGAGGAAGGGAAGAATTGGTTTCCCCGGACGGGTATGAGTGTTATCATAATGAAGGCAGCCGAAACGTTACGATGAGGATTTTTTCCGGGCATTCCAAGATAGCAGAGGGAAATGTTCCGGAGTTGTGGCAGGAATTAGAGGATGGATGTTTTGGTTATGAGGATGCATGTTTTGGTAAGGATGAGGTAATTACACAAATATTCAACTGCAATACTACGAAGGGTCAGAGGACGTTCAATTCGGTTCAAAACGGTTGGCTTTTACTGCTCATCGTGTATCTGATCGGAGATATCTGAGACACAACTGCCAAACATCGCCTTACGGATTTCTCGCCAGTCGGTCCTGGCAGAAAACCAAGCAACACAAACGCTGACTGACCAAACGTAAATTGGAACGCCCCTTGCACGCCGCTAGCACGCCTCTAGTGGTGGGAATCGAAAATATTTGACAGTGGTTTGTTTACACTTTTATTGAGAACAACTGGTACAAGTTTGATCAACGTAGTCGATCGCGTTCAGAAATAACGATGATCATTGACGAAACATACATCGAACTCGATTTTAAGCAGCTTCCCGGGCAAAAGCTTTACATCGTGACTTGACGTCGGGATGTGCCGGGAAGATTCAAGTTCAAATGTTTGCCGACAAGTTCACAAAGAAGGCCATTATTTGGCAAGCGATTTGCAGTTGTGGCCTGAAAACGAAGGACCATTGTATTGCCGTTCATCCGCAAGCATAGGGTCAAAGTCATCTTTGGGCTCGATTTGGCCAGCTGCCACTACTCCAGGGTGATTCTGGAGTAGTATGCTGCCAACAAGACCGATTTTGTCGCCAAGCTAATGAAACCTCCCAATAGCCCGGAATTTCTACCGCAAATACGCAAAAATCACTTGGGCAAATTGGACAGAAAGCAGCGACTTCGCACGACGCGTCGAGGGCGCCAGTCAAGAGAAGATTCGCGAGCACTGGAGAAATGACCATCTAATGTTAAACTTGAAGTTTTAATATAAGTACTGTAAAGCAACATTTATGGAACTTATAATCTTATTGAATCACGAATTACAGGTCTTTTTGTGCATACAAGTTCACTTTTAGTCAGTCTTTATTGAGAGGTCTAACCGATTCCACCATGTAGCTGTAGTCTACACTCGATGCGACGATAAAGTGGGAGCAGGAGTATTCAGCGGCATCTTTCAGAAACCCAAAGGATTTCCATTGCATTCCAACAGTGTTCTCATCGGAGCGCCTTCGCCAGCAAGCCGGCTCTGAGTTCTGTAGTACAGAATGTAGCGGAGAATTTTTCGTCATTCGGCTAGCTGCGTTTTGGCCATAGAAATGTTCTTGATAAGATATTGGAGTACTGGATTTGCCGGAACCCCAACTAAGCAGAATTTCGTGGCAATGAAGAATCCCTAAACAACACAAAACCGTCATAATTGGTTGCAGCAACTCGAGTGTAACTTGTTTGTGTCATATTGAATTTACTTCAACAGTTTCACAACAAGTTGCACGCCAACTCGATCTTTAAGCAGCTCCCGGTCAAAAGTTTTACATCGCGACTGGAATAGACTGTAGGTGCCGGGAAGATTCAGGGTTGAGCGTTTGTCGCTCAAGTTTTGCGAAGAAGGCCATGATTTGGCAAGCGATTTGCAGTTGTGGCCTGAAAACTGAACCATTTCTGACATCCCATGTTTACATCGAAGAATGCTTGAAAAGCACATATTGCCTTTCTTCCCCACAGTTATGGGTCAAAGTCATCTTTTTGGCTCGATTTGGCCAGGCGCTCCAGGGTGATTTTTGGGAGTAAAGGGCGATACGGTCAAAATTTGGTCAATATCAACTTGACGTATTTCTTTCAATTTTGCATTTAAAACCTGAACACCCTCATTTTGAAGGTGTGTGTGTGGTAGAATGTTGCTGCTATTTTGATTTTGGAATTCACTCTTCAGTTGTCAAAATGCCGTCCAAGCAAGAAGAGCAGCGTATCAAAATTTTGCTCGCGCATCGCGAAAATCCGAGCTACTCGCACGCAAAGTTGGCAAAATCGCTAAAAGTTGCCAAATCAACCGTTACAAATGTAATTAAAGTGTTTGGGGAACGTTTGTCGACAGCCAGGAAGTCTGGATCGGGGGAAATCGAAACCGGAAGCCGCTGAGACGACAAAGAGAGTTGCCGGTAGTTTCAAGCGAAACCCTAACCTATCTCTCCGAGATGCCGCAAATAAGCTGGGTGTATCGTCTACAACCGTGCATCGAGCCAAAAACGAGCCGGACTATCGACTTACAAGAAGGTAGTGACTCCAAATCGCGATGATAAACAAAATACGACGGCCAAAGCGCGATCCCGGAGGCTGTACACGACGATGCTGACGAAGTTTGACTGCGTGGTAATGGACGACGAAACCTACGTCAAAGCCGACTACAAGCAGCTTCCGGGACAGGAGTTTTATACGGCAAAAGGAAGGGGAAAGGTAGCAGATATTTTCAAGCACACGAAACTGTCAAAGTTCGCAAAGAAATATCTGGTTTGGCAAGCCATCTGTACCTGTGGCTTGAAAAGCAGCATTTTCATAGCTTCCGGGACTGTCAACCAAGAAATTTACGTGAAAGAGTGTTTGAATAAACGTCTGCTGCCTTTCCTGAAGAAACACGGTTGTTCCGTACTGTTTTGGCCGGATTTGGCATCTTGCCATTACGGTAAAAAGGCCATGGAGTGGTACGCCGCCAACAACGTGCAGGTGGTTCCCAAGGACAAGAACCCTCCCAACACGCCAGAGTCTCCGCCCAATTGAGAAATACTGGGCTATTGTCAAGCGGAACCTAAAGAAGACCAAAAAAACTGCTAAGGACGAGCAGCAGTTCAAGGCAAACTGGCTTTCTGCGGCGAAGAAGGTGGACAAGGTGGCTGTACAAAATCTGATGGCAGGGGTCAAGCGTAAGGCCCGGCAATTCGGATTTGGAAAAAGCGGAAGCCTAACTGAATATTTTTCTGAATTTTATACTAATTGAACTTGAAAAAGAAATTTAATTTGATTTTTTAAATAAACGATTTCACCGATTTACACGCGTTTTCCCTTGACCAAATTTTGACCGTATCTACCCTTTAGTATGCTGCCAACAAAACCGATTTTGTCGCCAAGCTAATGAAACCTCCCAATTGCCCGGAATTTCTACCAATCGAAAAATACTGGGCAATCTCAAAGCCGGAACTTCGACGAAGCGTCGGGGCAGTCAAAGACATCCAGCAAATGCGGGCAAAATGGAAGAAATGCGGTGGTTCTGTACCCGTTTCCACTGAGCGGTCGGTGATGGGCTCCATCAAGAGGAAGGTTCGAGATTTCGTGGAAACTGGAGAAATGTAAACATCTAATTCTGTAACTTTAAAGTTTAAAAAAAGTACTGAACAGCAATTATTAAATGACTTTTTAAACTTATTGAATCTCGAATTACTGGTCTTTTTGTGCGTACGAATAAACATTTAGTCAGACCAATAGTATGACCCGTTGTATCTGAACCGATGATCAACCGATTCCAACGTGCAGCTGTAGTCTACAATCGATGGACCTAAATGCGACGATATCGTTGGAGCAGGAGTATTCAGCGGCATCTTTCAGAAACCCAAAGGATTTCCATTGCATTCAAACAGTGTTCTCATCGGAGCGCCTTCGCCATCAAGTCGCCTCTGAACTCTGTAGTACGGAATGAAGCTGAGAATTTATAGTATTCGGCTAGCTGTGTTCTGGCCATAGAAAGTAGAAACAAGCAGTATCCTTGGAATCAGGATATTGAAGACCGTCCACGTGATCACCTTATTTGCTGGAACCCCGACTACGCAAAATTTAGGGACAATGAAGAATGTACCAAGCAACACAAAATCATCATAATTGGTTGGAGCAACTTGATTGCAACTTTGATGAGTCATAATGAAGTTACTTCAACAGATTTACACAACAAGTGTGCTGCTTGGGACAGGGTGACCACTCAATTTTTATTTTCAAATTCCCGGTTTTTTCCCGGTTTTCTCGGACCAAATGTTAAAAATTTCCCGGGTTAAGGCGCGGATCATGTAGTAATGAACTAGAATAACGAATAGAAAACAATTACTCTAAGCAAACAATTTTGAACGAATTGAGTTCCAAAGCTTAATAAAATGATATTTTCAGTATAAGCGTTGTTTATAATATAAAAATGACTACAATTTAGGACCCAACTATTTACAAATTCTGCTTTCAGTTTTAGGCCCATGAAGCGAAAGAAAATAATTTAGATGATAGTCTGAAAGTCAGTTTGTGTGTGTACCGCCAAATGATTTCTTTATAATTTTTTTTAAGAAACTTTTCCCAAAAATTCTATGAAAAGTTCTCTGCTATTGCTGGAGAAATTCCTTCTGGCGTTTCTATAGGTATTCTTCAGGAGTTTGTAGCCATTCCTCCAGCGATTCTTTCAGCAGTTTCTTCTGGTAGTTCATTGGCTGTTCTGTTAAACTTTCTTGTAATGACATTTATGGTGGAATCCCTGAACTTATGAAGTTTTGTGATTGTAAAGGAATCCCTGGAAGACACCTGAACGAACTAAAATTGCTGAAATAATTCTTGGAAAAAACGCTGATTTATTGAAGAAATTTAAGAAATTTTATTTGCACGAGTTTCATAATCTCGTGTATTCAATTCTTCACGTTAAATATTCTGCAAGGGGTTTTGTAGAATTATTTATAAGTTTTGTCTAGAATGTTTGCAAGGATTCTTAGATATAAATCTCTAAACATTTCTTCAAGTATTCCGCTGGAGCAGTGTTTTTTGAAGTTCCTCAATCGATTGCTCCACAAAATTCGACAGTTTCGAGTTTCGTATAAGGATTTCTATAAAAATATTGTTCTTCTTATTTAGAAATAGCTTCATGCATTCATGCCGAATAGAAGAATTGTTATTCGAAGCATAATATTTTGAAAGTGATTTTTGGTTATCTTTAATATCATATAGCCGTGCGAAAAACCTATATATCGACATGGAATTTTCATAAGGAATTTTCTTCCGCAAATTTCTTGAAAATGCAAACTTACTCAAGTAAACTACAACTTCTATTCTAAAGGACCAGATCGATGGCACGATTACAAAAAAGGCTTGTTGGCTGTCGATCAGATGGAGCATCGGTAATGATGGGTTCTGACCAATCCGTCAAAAAGCTGCTGAAACGTGTCAGTTCTCATTTGATAATTATCAAATGTACTTGCCACTTTTTGGTTCTTTGTGCAAGCTGTACATGCAAGAAGCTGCCACTGGAACAGTTGATGCAAGATATTTATAGTTACTTATCATGCAGCCTCAAATGATCCATGGAATTCCAGATAATACAAAATATCTTGCACAGATAAAAAGAAACATTGAATTTTATGTGTTATCTAATGCACATAAGGAGAATGCTAGATATGACAGAAATTACTGGGATAATTCGTGTAAATTAAAGCTGGATATCGCCTAAATTGCGTCTATTGTATGGAAGATTTCTATTAATTGCAAGCAATATCGTTGTTTACGCTTGCTTTGGTTTAGAATTCAACGAGGCGAAATTTTATGCGCCTGTGAAAATTAATTATTTTTTTCTGTGTGGATTTGAAGCATCGTTCTGCATCGATCTGCCACCAAATGGCTATCGTTCAAGTCAGTTTTCAACAGACACTGTACACTTTGAAGGAGTTCAATTCAATTTCTAAACAATATCCGTAGTTTTACGAAAAATATGAGATACAGGCCATCGAAGATCATGACTTGGAAACTTAGAAAAAAACTGCTGTGTTTCAAACAAGCAGATGGGAAGTTGGCTTTTCTCTTGCTTAGAAAGTTCATTGCGAACTTTCTACAATCTGAATAAGACCATCTAAATTCGAATGTTTTAAGCAAGGTTCTTGCCAAGATTTTCTGCTGTTAAACACAGATTTAAAAGATTTTTGGTGAAACTTCATGGTAGTTTTAAAGATAGGCGTAGTCGAACATAAATTCCCGGTTTTTTCCCGGTTTCTCCCGGTTTTTTAGAATTCCCGGTTAATTTCCGGTTTTCCCGGTTTTCCCGGTTCTGTGGCCACCCTGTTGGGAGCTGACCGCCTGAGGCTGAGGCTCGTAAAAGACTGCCAGTCAACATAGCTATCCCGACAGTCGAAGCCACTTAAGATATGAGAGAACAGATTTAGACTCATCTTATTCGCCGACTCCAAGAATATTGTTTTTTTTTGTTTTCTGTGTATTACTGACAATTTACACGAGAAGGGTACTCCTCAACTTCCATACTTTTCCTAATATTCCTCTTGTTGGTCACACTCAGATTTTTTACTAAAATCTGTAAAATTTTGCCGAATTCGCAACAGCTGAACGTTTGGTATTCCGATTAAACGGAATTTGATGTGGGACACCCTTAATTCAATTTTTTCTTCTTCGATTTCTCTTATTAATTTCTGCCACTTGTCTTCATCCACTTGGGGTTTCTTGTTCTCTTCTTCGTTTCTCATTCTCAAATTTCCTTCTTCGGGTTTTCTTCTTCTGTAGTTCCCATCGCCGTTTCTTCTTTCGCTTCCAGTCTTCAATTTTTTTCACCCATTGAGGGTTATTCAGAGAGTCGAAGTGACGTTTGTCATTTGGTGAAGTGAGAAAACTCAACTGCGGGTAACGTGACTCCCGATTTGATTCACCCAGAAGAGTCACGTCACCAAGTAATAAACGTCACTTCGACTCTCGAAATAACCCTCATTCCTGTTTGTCCATCCGGATTGGCATGGGACACGTTTGAGCTTTCCTGGTTTTCATCATCAGCTTCTCCAATTTCCTGATTCCACTTCAGTTGTTTCCCACAAAAAATTTGGCATTAGTGTTGTTTCCTCCTCTGTATTCCCCACGGCATCGCATCAGCTAGACACCCAAACCTTCTTTGGGTTGATTTTCGGCACATTCTCTGGACAAGATTATCCGGGATCGTGTCCCGACCGTTCACGGCCATCATGCTGTTCCTTCCGTCGTTGAAACGAGGACACACGAAGAACACATGTTCTGCGGTTTCTTCCGCTTCAGGGCATACGGAACACGCTGAGGACTCGATGTGCCTGTTCCTTTGCAGATGCTGTTTGAAGGAACAGTGGAAGGTAACTTCCTCATGTCGCCGACCGACCCATCCCGATATCTCCGGAGTTAGTAGGTGGGTCCACCGACCTTTGGTGGAATTATTCCACTCCTTCTACCATTTGACGATTGATGCAAATCTATTGGTCTTACGGATACCTCTCGTGCCTCTTTGCTCGAAGCACTTGAATTCTTTTTTTATGATGATGCCGATAGACATCATCTCCACTAAGCCGCATACTGCATCGCTTGACACTGTGCGGTATGCGCTAACCACTATCAGGCACATTATCCTGTGGGTACTTTTGAGCTTGCTGAGATAGCTCTTAGTACTCTGGGCGGTGGCCCATGCCGGCCCACGTACCTCAGGGACCACTTTGAGGTGATGGTGCAATAACCAGCACTGTTCGTAGCTCTTTGCTCCGATATTGTAGTTGTTGCCCACCGTGGTCTCCGTTTTATGATGGGCTAGCTCCAGTTTCCTGGAACACATCCATCCCTCGATAATATCCATGAAGTGCGAAGCCGTTAACTCCACCTCCGCTATTGATTCTCCATAGGCCTCTGGGATAATCCGCGAAACCGACAATCTTTAGCCCGTTTGAGAACATCAATCTCAACACTTCGTCGAATATCGTGTTCCGATGCACTGGGCCCAGAATTGTACCTTGCGGAACTCCTGCGGTGACTTGAACACGTTCTTGCCCGCCATTGTGTTGTATTACAAAACCCAATTCTGGAAGTAGTTTCACAGAATCCTACACAGGCACTCAGGGATCCAGAGGCGTTGGAGCGAGTTGACGATATCCTCCCAACTGGCGCTTTTGAACGCATTTCTCACTTCCAGGGTGACTACTGCATAGTAGCAAACTCCCCGCCTCTTGCGTTGAATTGCCACCTCTGCCGCCTTGGCGACAGACCTGACGGGATCCACCGTAGACTTCCCTTTACGAAAGCCAAACTGGTTGTTGGACAGGTCATCTGTACTCTCTGTGTTCCTCGACAATTTGTTCGCCTTATCCGTCGTATCCAGCAAGCATATCGGACGAGATGCTGATGGATCGCCTGGTGGCTTCCCTGTCTTTGATAGCAATACACTAGAATCTGGATTTTACATGCGTTTGTGAAGACGCCCTCGTCCAAACATCTTTGCCGAAAGATTAAAATAGCAGTCTTGATGGCCAGGTTCAGTATACCGTAGGTCCTGCCCCTTGAGTACCGTCAGAGGCTTACCTATCGCAATGATTTTATCATTCGTAACAGTCGCCTCATAATCTTCTTCCGCGGTGCCGTTGTTATTGTCATAGGACAATTCTGCAGTTATGGGAGGTCAGGGACTCTGTTCGTGGCACGGAAAGAGTCCACACCTCTTGTGATTGCTCGGTTGAAGCTATCGTGCCCTTGGTTTTGGCCATTACCACCCAATAGGCGTCAACCCATGGTCACATTGGCTTTCGGACATAGATACTCGAAGCAGACTCATCTGTCCTTCATCTCTTTCTTTAGTGCGGCCTTGGCAGCGACTACCGCCACCCGACGCTCCGTTTTTTCGGAGTTCGATCGCGCTCTTTGCATCCTCCTTCTAGCTCGGAGGCAGATTCTCCGAAGGTCGGCGATCGTCTCTGTCCACCAATACATCAGTTACCTCCCATCCCTATTTTTGATCTTCCTAGGCATGGTGCCGTCGCACACTCGTATAAGTAGCGCTTCGCCGCACGGGTGTCTAGTATTGTTGACGATACTACAGTAAACCGCTTGTCGCTGTGAGTGTAGCCATCCTCCTCTCTCCAGTTGTTCAACAGCCAAGGGCTGCAGAACGTCACGTCGATGATCGACTGCGCTCCGTTTCTATGGTAAGTACTTTTGGTATCGACGTTGGCCAGGTCTACGTTGAGCCTGACAAGGGGCCTCAAGCAGGATCTAGCCCTTAGACTGGTAAAGCGGCTGCTCTACTCCAATGCACAGGCATTGAAATCGCCCACTACTTCCAACAAGTTTCGGCCAGTTAGCTCCGTTGTCATCCGAACAACCATTTGTAAGAACTGGTCAACAGACCATCTAGCAGCTACAGAGGAACACTCCATTCCCTTTTGCGACCGCGAAGCCCTCGTTTGAATTGGACACAACCTCCTGGACCGGGAACTTGCCAGTCGTCCATAATACTGCCATATTGAACCTATCCGCAACTCAGTTTCCGTTACCGGCAGGGATGTGGTATTGGTCGGATATCATGGCGATATCCGTTCTCGACTCGCGAACTGCCTGACACAGCAGTTGCTGAGCCACAGTGGTTCTGATTTAATTGTGTTACCCGCTCTGTGTTTAGATTTTGGGTCTACCCTTGTAAGCCGGGCACTTGAGGCCTCCCGTAACGTGCTTGTCGTCTGGTTTTCCAGAGCACGTCATGCATTTTGGAGGCTTCTATCGGGGCCCTTACATTCCTATGACACATGCTCGCTTTCGAGGCACTTAAAGCATGTCTTTGGTGGCTGGTGCAAACTCGATGGGCAAACGGACCACCCCACTTTGAGTTTTTCCACTTTTAGGGCCGACTCTGCGGCGGCTATTGACAGCCGTATTGTTGCCACTTGGGTCCCAAGCGAACCTTTTCGCAGCCGTATGGCTGGTGTGGCTATCTCAACCCCACACTGGGCCTGCGTGATCTCGTCCATGTTTTTGCATTGTTCGGCCAGCTTTTTGAACGCTAGGCCCTTCAACTTAGTGTCCTTCTTGAGCTCTAGGAACATTTCATCGGTGCGAGCTTGCCGTCACCGCGCATCGCCATGAGTACCTCAGAGTACTTAGACTCTTCGGTCTGCACGATGATTGATTATTGCATTCAGCTGTTCTGCGACTACCAACACTTCACTACCACAGATCCATCCATGGCCTCTCCGGTTCTACCGGAATCCCTTGGTTCCAAAGCTGTCGCGCTATCGGATGCACCGCTGGGTCCCACCTTCCTGTTAGGCGGGGATCTGGTCAAATCTTTTTTGGCAAACGGGTTGACCTCTTCTCGCTGAACCGTTTAATTTTAAGCTTGCGGCTCCATGCTGCTGGGTCTGCTTTCAGTCACTATCCAGACCCACGTAAAGTGGTCGCCATAGTGATCCATAGAGGTTATTTCTGCAAGCTTGAATTCGAGCAGGGAGGCAATGCTAGGGTTGTCGCGGGCCTTCATGGGGACACCGCGTTCAGAATCAAATAGGCGTAGGTCAGGATGGGCATCTGAGCTTACCCCTGCCTGGCAAACAAAGCCGGTCGGTGTCGTGGTAGTGTTGTGGTACTGTGGAAAAATTCCATAAAATCAGCCAGTTCCAGTAATTGGGGTCTTACTGACATCGACCCCAACATGCTCGATGTAATATTCAGTGTTGATTTTACGTTATGTTCTATGAAAAGAAGGAGTTTTACTATTACCTTTATCAACCTTCTTCCTACATTCTTCATTCACAATTATTTCTCTAGCTAAAATTTTTGTGCCTACTTTTTGGTTGTTCTCAGGTTTTATTCACGTTCTTCTTCCGATTATTCCTTCCTATTCTCACTGTATTCACCCTTTACAATTGCTCCTATTTAAGATTGTTTCTTTGTTCCGTATTTGTCCAGCGTCTTTATATTTTTTATACAACCCGGTTTGCCGCAAGAAGTTCAGTAGATTACTGGTATTGTCTTCCGAGTTATCTAGGGCATCTCGAAGGCTTATCGCACTTATACTGTGCTCTTGCCGTTAATCAACGTATTTTCTTAGCTATGGAAAATTACGTTATATCCCCAGTTTCGCTTCCCCTGCACTTATACCACTGACTGTTCCGTCGTTGCCTTATCGCTTGTTTTACCGCTCTCAGTACGTCTTCGCCTGTGGTTGGGACGACAATTGGCGGTTGTTCTCTGTCTCATTTGCCAGCCGGCCAGGTTCAGTGTTACCGTTGATGACGGAGTGTCCAGGGATCCATCAGAAACGGATTGGTTTATTTTGTGCGGCTTGCTCCACTTCTTGATCCATGGGTGTTTGAAGTCCCCATTTCCAAGGTCTGGAGACACGATGCGGAGTCTGTGATGATTGTCAGCTCGTTAGTCATGTTCGGGATAGATATTGCTCTCTTGATGGCCTACGCCTCTGCGGAAAAACAAAATTCTGCTGGTAGGCTGTACATTAGCGATAGTCTGTCTCCGTGCAATGTAGCTCCTACAGTGTTTTCGCCTTTGTAGTCGTCTGTGTATAACAACACTGTTGATCGCTGTAACCGTGTCGCGAGTAGTTGCTGTACTACCGGGCAAACTTTCCCAGGTGGTTCACCGGATGTGTTAACATCCCACATGATCAACGGTTTTGCGTGCATGTCAGAGATGGTTGGTTTGTCTTGCAATTTGGGCAACTACGGGAGTTCAGCATCCTTCAGCTCTACTCAGCGTTCCGACGCTCGTCAAATCAACGGGAAAGTGTTGTTGTTCCGGTCCTTCGCTAGAATTACTTACCTTACCAATCAGACTAAGGCCGGCGTGGCCTCTGCTGTACACAGAAGTTGTTTCCATTGTAATCGTTCCACGGCTGTACCTCGCCAGCCTCGCTGTCAGCGCCTTCTACTTGATCGATCCACCTTGCTCGTTTGCGCGCCTCTTCTTCTTGTACCCGTCGGTTCGTTTTCGAGAACCATTTTCACAGGGCTGTCGTCCGACATTCTTACGACATGCACCAGCCCATCGTAAGTCGACCGATTTTTGCAATGTGTGCGATGGGAGGTTCTTCCAGCAACTGGTGCAGTTCATGGTTCATTCGCCTCCTCCACGCTCCGTATTCCATCTGCGACTCACACCTTCAAAACGTGGGCAGTATAACTCAATGTCCGCTGTTACATAACCAAGACTGAACAAATAGTGACGCCATCTTGTGAGACACACTGTATTAGCGGTGTGTCCACGATGAAATTGCCACACTATGAAATTGCTCTAACTTTTTAACCGTTGGGTAGAATTTAATGAAAATTTGGGTGGATTTAGTTCATAGTGCATTATTTACATCCTGCAAGTTTTAAAGTCCTGTGATCAAAACTCGCGGAAATGGAGTCGAAAGAACAGCTCGTGCGTGATAAAATCTTGCGCATTCATCACGAGAACAAGGATCTCTGGCATCGTTCCATCGCTAAAACGTTGGGAATCGCGAATTCCACGGTGTCGCGAGTGATTAAGCGGTTCGAGGAACGGTTGACCACCGATCGGAAGCCCAGAAGTGAAGGAAAAGTATTCCGTACAACACCAAAAATCACAACCGCGTAGTTGGGGCCTTCAACCGAAATCCGAACGCCTCCGTTCGGGATGTGGCTAAGAAGCTGCACGTAGCCGAAGTTTTGTCCAGAAGGCCAAAACTAAGGCTGGGCTTCGAACGTTCAAGGTACAAAAGGCCCCTAATCGCGACGAGAAGCAGAACAAGTCCGCCAAAACCCGTGCCAGGAAGTTGTACCTCAACATGCTGACGAAAGTTGAATGCTGCATCATGGACGACGAAACATATGTGAAGGCCGACTTCAAACAGACCTGCTCTTTTCACGGCTAAGGATAAGTTCAGCGTTCCGGAGCATGTCCGCACTCAGAAGATGTCCAAATTTGTGAAGAAATTCCTGGTTTGGCAAGCCATCTGCACGTGCGGGAAGCGGAGTGCACCTTTCGTGACCCAGGACACGATGAACGGACAGGTGTACATAAAAGAGTGCTCCAGAAGCGGCTGCTTCCTCTCCTGAAGCGCCCACAACGTCCCAACAATCTTCTGGCCGGATTTGGCCTCATGCCACTACTCCAAGGACGTGCTGAAGTGGTATGCGGACAATAAGGTCAATTCGTGCCGAAAATGTTCAACCCTCCGCCCCATCGAAAAGTACTGGGCGATTATGAAGCAGCACCTTCTTAAACGACTTAAGGTAGTGAAGACAGTCGAGGAACTGAAGAAAGTATGGGTTTACATGCAAAAAACGGTTGATTCACAGGTTGTGCAGAATCTTTTGGTCGGGGTTAAGGCCAAGGTGCGGGCATTTGCGTATGGACTGTAAATAAAATACGAGTAAAATGGTAAAATGAAGTTTAATAGTTATTTTTCAATCCCTGAAAATTTGATGGCAATCGGATGAAAAACTCGAATTTTGCGAATCAATTTTGTGTGTGGCAATTTCATCGTGGACACCCTTTAGTTGACCTTCTCGTCTATTCGGTACATATAACTAAACACAGTCCTAAGCAGTTGATTTGTTAATGTACATTCCATAAGTAACTATTTGTATAAAATTTTTTTAATCAGTTCGTTTATTTGTTAGGCTCAGGCGTGTGTAACACTTGACGGAGCCGATATTCAATATTGTTGTAAACAAAGTTTTACTCTTCGTTATTAGTACAAGAGGGATTCCAATTACTCGTGGCTAGCTCGAGGTTAATGGGTTACATTATCGTTAGGAAAGGGCTAGGTAGGTAACTTATATAAGCCATTATTTGCTGGTTTTGGTTGCGACAACTATTTGTATATTTGTATGTTTAAAAAGACATAGAAGAACATTTTAAGGAATTTAAAAAATGCTGCAAAGAGTGTTAGTGTCAACATTTTAATTTTAAGACTAACTGGGGAGGTAGACAGTTATAACAACTACACTTACTAAACCAAGTTGGTAAACAGATTCAACGGCAGTTGACGTTCTTTTGGAAGCTTACCTGGAAAGAAAAAGGAAAATAAGGATATCTTAGAATTTATTCGAGTTGATTATTTAAAAAAACCAGGTCGTGGTTTTGTACAAGCTTGATTTATTAATCCGGAATAACCTCAATACGATGATTATTTCCAACCCGAATTCCCTTAAATTTTCCCACCCTAAATCCTTCACACCGTTTGCGGTTCCCACTGCTATGGCCGTAGTTGTTGTTGTTGCTGTTGTTGCTGAGGATTAAAAGCCTTCGTTGCTAAATTTTGACGAAGGTCTTCCCTGCTGACCGTCCACGCTAGGCAAGGTCGAATTCGGATGTATCCAGAACTCAAAAAGTTTACTTATTCAACCTAGCCCCATATCCATTGCCATGATGATAGCCATGATAACTAGGACAGCAGGAGGAGGAGGAGGAGTTTAAGCCTAGGCCAACGGCATTTATTATGTATACATGTGAACAATTCCATTTGCTAGGAAACACTCCTCGTCCTTGTCGAAGCGGACGACCACTGCCTGCCTACTGGCCGGGTGCAAACAACTTGCCGGGAAATGGAATAATAAAAATCTCAGCTCCGTGACAGGGGAGGGCACTTTACAGTAAATGTTACAGCACGGTCGGTTAAAAGGGGTGAGTAAGCCTGTAGCTGACGATGGGATGGTTTGTCCGGAGTGAAGAAGAATATCCATCCGGAGGTCTTTGGGGAGAGGAAGGGTGCTTTGGAAACACAAAAATGGAGATGTGACGCTTTAATGGATCGCACAGGGCTCTGTCCAATGTGGCAGAAACGGGCATCCCAGCTCCATCACCGTCAAAACAAGTGCCTCCCGAAGTATGCGATGGAAGTTTCGATAAAATATTCATTAAAATGGGGTGTTAATGTTGGCAGCCGAGAGTTGGCAGTTAGTTGGTAAGTTTGTTTGTATTTAAATTTATGAAGCTCCGGGATCGGGCATCGGGGTAATAGAATTATCGTCCTCGGTATCCGGTAACAATCAGCTTCTGCAGGGATGTGAAAGTTTGCTAATTTGAAAATTTATGAGCTCAAGCCAGCCAACGTGATCCAAAACAATGAAAAGCCATCACTTGCATGTTCCGGAATCTGAAAACCAAATGCGAAATGCAGATGAATGCAATTTCGCCTTCCCCCTCTTCGTTCCGAATCTTGACAAGGCCCCTCATGAATCTTCAAAACACAGCCCATCCGAATTGAGTTCGAACTTTCAATTAGAGGAACACTTTTTCCCACTTCGTAGCACACCAAAAGCTGGATGCCACAATGCGGTGTCCCAGTGCAGCACATCTTCACGGAGGATGTCCCGGGTCCATACACTCAATTGCTAATCTACACATACAGCAGATGAGTAGACTTCCGGTGGCAGGGCGGCGGCTATCGATGCAAGGTAGGTCAGGGAGGTCAGGATAACACCGACAGGAAAACCAAAAGAACCGAATAAATTAGCATTGGTTTCTGTGGCGGATGTACGTGTGTGTTTGTGTGTATGTGTGTATGGGCATGTGAATGAGGATGAGCCGGATCTCCCCCTATCTCTCGTATGCAAAAGAAGCAATTCCGTATTTTCGGGGGAGTTTTGTCGGTGGAAGACTAATGGAATGTCGAGGTTGAGGTTAGTTCGTGCGCTCTCTTTTTGCTGACGTCGTCAATCGACGTGAGTATCCTGTTTGGCACTGCACATGCACCAGCACCAGTAGCACAATGTCCTTTTCCGGGTATTCGAAATTTAGTTTGCGGAGCACACGCAAAGCACGACGCCCCAGGAATGATAATTAATCAAGTTCATTAGAAATTCGATTCTCCGGAAGTGTCGTGCGGTGGTGGATTGAAGGAGCCCGTCATCGATTGCAATGCTGTGATTTGAATTTGAGGTGGTGCACATTCAGAGATAACATCGGAAAAACGAACGGAAGGAATTTTCAGAACAATGGAAGGAACAATGCAATCGGTAGTAAGGCTTCTTCAAGTTGAGCATCAAATCCTTTCCGAAGAATTCCTTTATGTTGGAGCATTTGCATGCATAAGAAACCGCAATCAGATTTGGCGGAAGACATCAATTAGTAGTTTCTATTCATCCGAACCAGTTCGTTTCGAGGCCTTCATTGGAATGATTTTGGTATGTTTTGCCAGGAAGAAATTATCGTTCAGATGTGTGGCATGTGTTGAGTGCTCTACCAGCTTCTTAAAGTGAGATTCAGGGCAATGGAATCTAGGGTGATTCTAAAATTTTCATTTGTGTTCAAAAAATTAACTTTTCCAGCTTAAAGGAAGTTCCGATCAAAATTTGGTCACACAGTAATGTGCGTGAGTCGATCAAAGTTTTTATTAATAAGTTTTTATAAATTTTTTTATTCAGGTTCAGTTAATACAGAATACAGGAGAAATATTCAGCTAAGCTTCCTTTTTACCGAATGCGAATTGCCGGGGTTTTCGTTTAACATTTCGTTTGCATTGAACTTTTTCTCGCTCACAACCGTTTTTTGAGTCTTCTTAAGGTTCCGCTTAACGATGGCCCAATATTGTTCGATTGGGCGGAGCTCTGGCGTGTTGGGACGGTTCTTGTCCTTGGGCACCACTTGAACGTTGTTGGCTGCATACCACTCCATGGCTTTTTTTCCGTAATGGCAACATGCCCAATCCGGACAAAATAGAACGGAACAATTGTGTCGCTCTGAGAAAGGCAGTAGACGTTTTTGTAGGCACTCGCACAGATAAATTTCCTGGTTGACGGTTCCGGTCGCAATGTAAAAGTTGCTCCTCAAGCCACAGGTACAGATGGCCTGCCACACCAGATATTTCTTCGCGAGTGTGTGTGCTAATCTCAAAATCAAAATAGAGGCATGATGCTACACGCACACATCTCCAAAATGAGGGGTGTGCAAAAAATTTTATTGAACGATGAAAGTAAATGCGTCAAGTTTAAGTCGACCAAATTCTGATCAAAACACCCTTTATTTAGTCGTTCACGAGAATTTCAGCATAAAAAAATTCTAGGCAAATTCTCCTACATTCAATTAATCTTTGTAATGAATTTGCGCTCTAAACTTATTTTCAAAGAGAATCAAATAACTCTAGAAATCCTTAAAAAAATTATTCAAAAAACTTGTTTTTGTTTTAAACATTCAATTTCCGTAGAATTGTAGAGTCGCCCTAAAATGGCTTTTCCTACAGCAATTTCATAGAAAAAAGAATAACCCTCATTATCTCTCAGCTTTTTAATGTAATTTTTAGTTTTGTCCCTTATCCAAGAATATAAGACCCGCATTTTTTTATTTTGTCCGAAATGGTTTTATGATCCGAAAAAATATTTCTATTTTGAAAACACATTTTTTCAAAATATCATAACATTGCACAGTGGGCAAGAACTGATGAAAAATAAGGAAAAAATCTGTAACTTTTGTCGCTTTGGGGCGCGGCTTCTATACAAGGCCAATTCCAAGTGGAAATTGTCTGGAAATCGAATAGAGTTTGTTTTGCCATACCTATACACTGGTTGTCATCACTGATTTAAAAAAACACTTATTTCACTTAATCACTATTTATTACTTTTTACTTAATGCTACAGCTACGCTTCACGGATCTCAAAAAATAACTGAGCTGAGCTCCGGGACCCTTGTTTCCTAACCTGAGATTGCTAAGATCGGCTGGGAACCCTTTCTGTCGCCGCGATATCTGTTCTCTTCCTCACGTTCCAGGTGCTGGGTTACGATCGTCGTTGCAATGTCGAATGAATCGATGAGCTGGCTAGCTTTGCGTGCTTCGTAGTATAAACAGAAGTTGCTTGAAGATTGTAGTGTCGATACAATGATGATGGGAAAGTTGTATGTTTACAATGTTGGAATGTTCTATGTTTCAGCTACGTTGCGTGTGAATTCTTAGTAGTTGATAATGGGAGGGTAAAAGGCGATATGGTCAAAATTTGGTCAATATCAACTTGACGTATTTCTTTCAATTTTGCATTTAAAAAACCTGATCACCCCTCATTTTGAAGGTGTGTGTGTGTAGAATGTTGCTCCTATTTTGATTTTGGAATTCACTCTTCAGTGTTGCCTTCGCTAAAAGTTGCCAGTGTTGCCTTCGCTAAAAGTTGCCAAATCAACCGTTACAAATGTAATTAAAGTGTTTGGGGAACGTTTGTCGACAGCCAGGAAGTCTGGATCGGGGGGAAATCGAAAACCGGAAGCCGCTGAGACGACAAAGAGAGTTGCCGGTAGTTTCAAGCGAAACCCTAACCTATCTCTCCGAGATGCCGCAAATAAGCTGGGTGTATCGTCTACAACCGTGCATCGAGCCAAAAAGGAGCCGGACTATCGACTTACAAGAAGGTAGTGACTCCAAATCGCGATGATAAACAAAATACGACGGCCAAAGCGCGATCCCGGAGGCTGTACACGACGATGCTGACGAAGTTTGACTGCGTGGTAATGGACGACGAAACCTACGTCAAAGCCGACTACAAGCAGCTTCCGGGACAGGAGTTTTATACGGCAAAAGGAAGGGGAAAGGTAGCAGATATTTTCAAGCACACGAAACTGTCAAAGTTCGCAAAGAAATATCTGGTTTGGCAAGCCATCTGTACCTGTGGCTTGAAAAGCAGCATTTTCATAGCTTCCGGGACCGTCAACCAAGAAATTTACGTAAAAGAGTGTTTGAATAAACGTCTGCTGCCTTTCCTGAAGAAACACGGTTGTTCCGTACTGTTTTGGCCGGATTTGGCATCTTGCCATTACGGTAAAAAGGGCATGGAGTGGTACGCCGCCAACAACGTGCAGGTGGTTCCCAAGGACAAGAACCCTCCCAACACGCCAGAGCTCCGCCCAATTGAGAAATACTGGGCTATTGTCAAGCGGAACCTAAAGAAGACCAAAAAACTGCTAAGGACGAGCAGCAGTTCAAGGCAAACTGGCTTTCTGCGGCGAAGAAGGTGGACAAGGTGGCTGTACAAAATCTGATGGCAGGGGTCAAGCGTAAGGCCCGGCAATTCGGATTTGGAAAAGCGGAAGCCTAACTGAATATTTTTCCTGAATTTAATACTAATTGAACTTGAAAAAGAAATTTAATTCGATTTTTAAATAAACGATTACACCGATTTACACGCGTTTTCCATTGACCAAATTTTGACCGTATCACCCTTTTATTCCACGGGTTGGCTGGAATATTTCAAAAGTTGGCTGATGACCGTTCCAATGTAGGAAGCTGTCAAAATTCGATTGAAGTACCTGATTTGGCAGACCACATCTTGTGGCAAACGGGTAAACTATTCATAACCAAAGTTATCGTAAACGGTGAGATTTACAAAACAGAGTCCCTCCAAAATAAGTTTTTGCCGTTTTTAGGTCAGCATGATCAAACCTCGTTGTTTTGGTCTGATTTGGCTTCATTCCACTGCTCCAAAACTCCGAAGAGTGGTATGCGACGGTTTTCGCCCCAAATCGTATTCGGAGTTGGCAGCACCCTCTCAGATTACAACGAAACTTTCTGAGTGTGTAGACCATGACTAGATAAGCCACTTTGCGTTTTCAGTTTCTTCATTTTTTTCTAGACTGTCTTTTGAAAAGGGCTAACCTTTTTTTATAGATTTTTTCAAATGTGTTTGATAAAAAATGACTACTCCTACAAAAAAGTGTTGTATGGGTGATTATCACAGAATAAGTCAAGCTTTAAAAGAAATGAAAAAGAAATCCAAAATTAGCCTACACTGCAAAAAATCATTAAAAAAAATTTAAGGTCGATTTAAAGAAAAACACCATTTCGGATTTCGATGAAATTTTGTCTCAAGATTGGTAATTATGTTCCTACCAACCGTTCTACATCACAAGATGGGCACTTATAAGAAACCAAGTTTTCTAACAAAAACTTTTTCATGTCCCATTGATTGTTTTTTCAGTGTATTTTGTTATCATAAACTAAACCAGTGAAGGTCATAACCATCCCAGAATCAATGAAGCTCAATTTGTTAGGAGATTTTGTCCTATTTATTCAATTGCAAGGGTTTTAATGTTTGATCGCAATATGTATTGAATTTCATTTCTATATATTCATTTATTTATAATGTCTCATATATACATATTATAATAATTATAGATCATGATAAATATGTTTGGTTCCTTTCCTGAATTAGTATACTTTTTGCCTCTACTTTGTCACTAGGAATAAAGTAAAAACTGCGGAATTTCTGAGTGCCTGGTATTGTTTTGGCGTTATTATATGTTTCTTCGAGTTCTTCTGACATTTTAATGTACTATTCAGTGGATACGTAACAGAAATTTAACTTGGTGATATTTTTATCTGTCTGTTCAACTGCCCAGTTATATAACTCTCGTGGGGTTGTTATGGTATATCCGTAATCTCGAGCAAGACTTGCTCTCTTTACCATTCGCATGAAAGTGCCAGCAATAGCATCACATGGACCTTTTCCATGGGACGTTGCAAAAATGCAATTCTGCTCTTAATGCATGCTTTGACTGGAATCTACATGAGACTAGCAAAGTTCTTCTTATTTTTGTATTGTGCTGCCCCATCAGACATAAAATAATTTTAAAAAAGTTCGTTATTTTTTTCATAAAATCTATCATTATTGAGATGAACAACTGAACTGCAACTATATCGTGAGTCATTACTTCCGCAATGATAATGAAGCTAACATTTGCAAGTTCAATATCTTTCTTATAGTAAATTTCAAATGGGTGTATTGTTGCTGTCGAGTTGTTCCAATGATATCCTTCAGCAGAGTTTTGAATTGTTTTGTATCGTCATCAATACCATGCCCCCTTCGATAGTACTAAGAATATCCCGTTCATCAACAAGATCCTTTACCTGCCTCACACATATACATTGGTGCGTTAAACTCTCTTACGATTTTATTTACCGACCAAGACTTAGGCAGTACAGATACTATTTTTAATCTGTTCGCTTCTGTCAGTTGTATGGTGATTGAACTTCTCCTTTAACTGCATAATTATTTCGCCATAAGCCTCCATTTTGTCGGTTCCATCCGATCGGCGTTTTCGTATTCGGACCTCTATTGTGACTTATCAATCCACGACATGACTCACAAATACTCATCGATTCGTCGATTTCATGGGTATATCCCATGGAATGAATTTTGTCTATTATGCTTGATGACATGGTACGTAGGTTATGACGGTTGCACTTTGGTTGTTTATTTTTGCACAGCACTTGAATCTGTTGAATTTTGATTTACACGATTGGTCCATTATGACACTTTTCAGAACTGCTTTTAATAATCTTTCGCAAAGAGAAGTAACGCGTTGAATGTCACTGATTCACTTTCTTGTTTAGTTTATATTTAGTTTAGGTACAACTCTTTATTCGTTTTTTCGATTAGGTAGTTCGATTCTACTAAATAGCCTAACCTAGTATTAGGTAAGAAAAGGGAGTAAAAACGTTTTGGTAGAAATTACAGTAGCACGTATGAAATGCGTGTTCTAATAGTGTATATTGAGTCATACTTCTTGGGTGCTGCTGCGTGAATATGCGTGCTTCGCTTTGTCTCACATCATAAATTAAGTTTCATTGCATTTTTGAGATGACTACATAGTCGTATAACCTTAACTGGTTTAGTTTTTGATAACAAAATACACTGAAAAAAAATCAATGAGACATGAAAAAGTTTGTGTTAGAAAAACTTTGTTTCCTTAAAAGTTATCATCTTGTGATGTATGAACGGTTGGTAGGGAACATAATTACCTATCTTGACTCAAAATTTCATCGAAATAAAAAATGGCGCTTTTTGAAACTTTTAAAAATGAAAATCTTTGAATTTTTTAAATAATTTTTGCAGTGCAGGGCTCGTTTTGTTTTGTAGCCCTTTTCAAAGATAGTCTAGAAAAAAAAATGAAGAAACTAAGTATGCAAAATGGCTTATCTTGTCATGGTCCAAACACCCAGAAAGTTTCGGTGTAATCTGAGAAGGTGCTGCCAACACACTATGAAATTGCTCTAACTTTTTAACCTTTTTGGGTAGAATTTAATCCACCGTTGGGTGGATTTAGTTCATAGTGCATTATTTACATCCTGCAAGTTTTAAAGTCCTGTGATCAAAACTCGCGGAAATGGAGTCGAAAAGAACAGCTCGTGCGTGATAAAATCTTGCGCATTCATCACGAGAACAAGGATCTCTCGCTTCGTTCCATCGCTAAAACGTTGGGAATCGCGAATTCCACGGTGTCGCGAGTGATTAAGCGGTTCGAAGAACGGTTGACCACCAATCGGAAGCCCAGAAGTGAAGGAAAAAGTATTCCGTACAACACCAAAAATCACAACCGCGTAGTTGAAATTCCTGGTTTGGCAAGCCATCTGCACGTGCGGGAAGCGGAGTGCACCTTTCATAACCCAGGACACGATGAACAGACAGGTGTACATAAAAGAGTGCCTCCAGAAGCGGCTGCGTCCCAACAATCTTCTGGCCGGATTTGGCCTCATGCCACTACTCCAAGGACGTGCTAAAGTGGTATGCGGACAATAAGGTCAATTTCGTGCCGAAAATGTTCAACCCTCCCAACACTCCGGAGCTCCGCCCCATCAAGAAGTACTGGGCGATTATGAAGCAGCAGCTTCTTAAACGACCTAAGGTAGTGAAGACAGTCGAGGAACTGAAGAAAGTATGGGTTTACATGCAAAAAACGGTTGATTCACAGGTTGTTGCAGAATCTTATGGCCGGGAGTTAAGGCCAAGGTGCGGGCATTTGCGTATGGATTGTAAATAAAATACGAGTAAAATGGTAATATGAAGTTTAATAGTTATTTCTCAATCCCTGAAAATTTGATGGCAATCGGATGAAAACTCGAATTTTGCGAATTAATTTTGTGTGTGAGCAATTTCATCGTGGACACCCTTTACTTTTAAGGATGTTCAACTTATCGCAGACTTGTTTGCAAATATCAGTTCCAATGATGAGATAATTTGTAAAATAATGTTGAAAAAAATTTAAACTAAAAAAACAAAAAAGTCTGCGTCGAGAATCGGCTGTGAACAGTTGCGTCAATGCTTTGTTGCGGCTTTTTTATTTCTTTTCGATCATAGCGCGTTTTCTAGCACAGTGAGCCTAGAAAAAAACAACAATTAAGTTGCTTCCTGTGGTTGAGTGGTGGGCCGATGGGTTAGGATCATAATTTATTGTTATTTATTTCATTCGTTCGCCGAGGTTTTGCCGGGCCGCCATACCTTGGAACAACTCAACTAAAGACTGTATTCGATAATATTTAGACACACGAAATAGGTCACCAAAAATTTTCCTTGAGCCCGATTCTTTTCAAACTTTCTGGAAATAAAGAACTACTACATGGATTAAGTTTTGACATCATTGGTTTAGTGAACCTCTTCTCCCAACCCAAATGCCCGCACCTTTGCCTTGACCCCTTTCATCAAATTTTGGACAATGATAGGACCGACTTGCTTACTTACTTTTAACCACACTTTCTTTGGTTCAAGTTCATTTTCTATCAGTTTTGGAGTTTTAACGAGCTTTGCCTTCATGATTGCCCAAAATTTTTCAATTGGGCGAAGTTCCGGAGTGTTTGAAGGGTTGACGTCTTTTGGTACAAAAACTACATTATTATCTAGAAATTAGAAGAAAGATTAGTATCTTCCATTTAATTCCAACTGCCTTACGCTTATCTTCGACAGATACGCGTATTTTGTCTACAATGTGCAGACTTCTTCAGTGTCTCGTACTAATAACTCGACTGAAGTCGAGTTATTAGTTACGAGACACTGAAGAAGTCTGCGCATTGTGACAAAATACGCGTTGTCTGTCGAGAGATAAGCAAGGTAGTTGAATTAAATGGAAGATGCTAATTCTTCTTCTAATTTCTAGTTACAGGTATTCCACTAAACAGCTCAAACCCTCTAGGATACATTATTATCTTTGTAACCAGTATAAGACGGGCCGGGCATATTGGCAAGATGCCAAATCCGGCCAAAACAGTGTCGGACCATCGTGAGATCTCAAGAAGGGCAGAAGTCGTTTTTGGAGGCATTCGTCCGTTGTAGATTTGTCCGTTGACGGTCCCAGAGGGTGATGAAGGGCTGACTCATTTTGCCACATCCGCAGATCGCTTGCCAGACGAGAGAATTTTTTGGCGAATTTCCGACAGTATCTTCTTCCGTACACTCTCCGGAACGGCCAACTCAGAGGTGGCGACTTGGTGTTCCTGTCCTGGCATTTGTTTGATGTCGGCTTTAATGTAGGTCTCATCGTCCATCACAATGCAGAACGGTTTGTGAGCCACACCCTGTACAGTTTTCTTGCACGAGTTTTGACCGCCGAGTTCTGTTTATCGCTCCGGTTTGGTGCCTTCTTGACCTTGTACATATGTAATCCAGAACGTTTCATTGTTTTCAGC
>JASCZW010002888.1:0-77264 GCA_034211315.2 Aedes japonicus | reverse complement strand
AAAAGCGATAACGGGTGGCAACTAAAATTTTGGAATTTCTTTCTCAAGCTGTCAAAAAAGACAAACATAGTTGAAGAAGATCTGATTTATTCAAATAAAAGATACATTGTCCATTGTTGAAAAAAATAGTGAACATTTGAAAACGGTCCGTAATCGGATGTTCGGCGAAGCTTCCGTTTGATGTCGGAACAGGAGCGTTGTACGGCCTCCATGTCAACTTTGCGAATGCATCTCTTAATTCTACCAATCAACTGTTTGCAATTCATGGCTCTCCAGTTATTTTTGTACACCAAGGAACTCAAAACCCCGAAGAAATCTTCGATTGGGCGACACTGAGGCAGATTTGTCGGGTTGTGGTTTTTGGGTACAAATGGGATCGAATGGGTATTCAGGAACGATTGTGTTTTTATGGCGTAGTGCGATGACGCTTTATCCGGCCAAAACACGTATTGTCCATCAGCATGATGTTTTTGTAGAAACGGGATCAAAATTTTCTTCAAACAATCGTTCTGGTACACATCTTGATTGATTGTCAAACCAGAGGGCTTGAACCATGGCTTAGAAATGCCTTTCTCGGAAATGGCAATGTACAGCATCACTTTCTGTTCAAACTTATGTTTAAACTTATATTTTATGTTTGGAGGTGTAGTAGAACTATCCGTTGAATAGTATTGATCGTTTCCGGGAATCTGCGTCTTCGAAAGAGGGAAGTAGCTTTCGTCGTCCAAAACAAAACTTTTTCCGGAATAATTTTTAATCAACCAACGGCATTGGGATTTCAGCGTTGAAATCTGTGCATCGGTATATTCTGGGGCTCGTGTCTTCTTTCGGCACTTTATTCCGACTCTTTTCAATGTTTTGCAGATGTACTGGTGAGAACAGTTGAACTTTTTTGCGGCATCCCGTTGACTCAGTGAATCCTTGTTGTTGAAGGCACGAGAAAGAGAACGAAGTCCTTTTGCGTCCATGATTTTGGCTGGTCTTCCACTACCTTGCTTGCGAGCAGTTGTTGGGGATCTCAGGATATGGTAAACAGTCGAAGTCGCAACATTTTCGCTTTTAAAATGTTGTACCGTATACGTTTTGCCGAGATTTCTGTGCAGTTCGTAGAACTGTACAACGCGCTCGCGAAATACTTCTGGTTTCGACGGCATTTTGAGCAAAACTGAGCAAGCATAAACAAAACAGAAAATACTAGCAGAAAGAGGAGAGAAAGAGCTAACGCATACACACTCTTATTTCTCTCTGAGCTCGTTTGTTGTTGAGCATAGAGGCCTCGAAAAAATTCCAAAATTTTAATTGCCACCCGTTACTCTTTCTCACAAGCCACGGGTAAAACACGTTTGATATATATTCATAGAACGATCCTGTATTTATCCAGCCTTTTTCTGTGCCACCAACACCCCACTCCTTTGGTACACTACTTACGACCTCTCGAAGTATACGTTCCCTGTACGGAAAGAGTATGAGCGGTGGGACCAATGTGCCATCGGCCGAGCCAGCCATCATGACGGCATGAGATTCTCGATTGGAATTACCTTGAATAAAAAACATTTATCGACAACTTTGCAGGAATAATTACGATTACCCACCTTGAATCGAATGCACATTTTTTGCCGATTTTTCAGCAAATACTCTTTGCTTTTTCGTATTTGGAGCCATCTCGCGCTTTCATCCATGCTAAAAACACTACTTGGAATGCTTAGCACCTCCAATTGATCTTGCGATACTAAGAATGCTCTACCTCAGCGAAACAAGATCGCACTTCATTTTCCGAGATGATCCTCTGTTTTGAAATTGGGTAGGCGGTTCGCTTGGAAACATCAGGATGCCTCTTCAAAACCTTCGTGATTCATCCCTTTGAAGGCACTCTCCACGTGGAAACACATCCTGCTTTCCCAAACGCTTCGTGAATTGAACAACGCTTATCCTCAGGATCTCTTCGCAAACCGGAAGTCCAGTTACAGCCATGTCCTTGACCCACGCAGCCATTCCCATTTACTCATTCTCCGTCAGAACGGTTGGCTTTCCCACCGAGCCCGGGTGCAACTCCTTCCAGCAATCATACAGCGTACTCCTTGGAATCTCGAACAAGGCTGCAGCAACCCGGATGGAAGATCCTCTCCGGATGGCATCCAACGCCGGTTCGACTTTCTCCTTAGGGTATTTGCGGTTCTCATTCATAATAACCTGGAAATTAGGAGGTAGCTGTAACATTGAACTTCGTTGTCCGGAATACGAGTCGTAGTGAAAAAAAGACTAATATTTCGGAAACATGATTTCCTTAATTTTTGAGCGAAATGTTGATTATATTTATAAACAAACATCAGTGGATCCATTAATTGTTATGTTATATATTCTCCGTGCGAGGAGTAACGATTATGATGTAGAAGGAGATGTTCGCTCATCACCATGAGGCACCAAGAGTGAACAACAATGTTTTTGGCTAGAATGAAAGATATGAAGGGAAACTTTAGTGATCGTCAGTCGTTGCGAATCAAAACAAACCCAAAAAAAAAGGAGAGAGTTCCTCTCCCATGTGCGCATCAATAAACAGAGTGCACACGATAGATCGCTAGAATAACTATACAAGCCACAGTGGTACATGAGCGTCTTTCCATGCGTCAATTTTTGCCTGTTGAAGTGGCGGACTTGTTCCGTCGCTACAACCTACCCCGCAGTGGGATGTTAGGCAAAGATTGACGTCCATGGTTCGAGTACCATTGAATACATGCCCTTTCGCTCAATTTTCAAAAACATCTGTTAATTTTCCTACCTGCCGCACTCTGACGGAACTTTCAACACTTTCTCTTCACATCTTTCATTCTAGCCAAAAACATTGTTGTTCACTCTTGGTGCCTCATGGTGATGAGCGAACATCTCCTTCTACATCATCAGTAGATCGTTAAATACTTACCAAATTGAATGTGTAGACTAAACTAGCAATTGAAAATAATTGAATCACACAAGAAATTCGCGAATAAATCGTGAATTACTACTGGAACCGCTATTTAAAAAAACGTCCTCAGAGCAGTCTTGTTTGGACAGCATGAAACTGAAATAAGTATTAATATTAGAATAATTAATAGATATGTTTAAATTTGACTAATATAAATGACTTACATAAGTTTTTCTTCACCCTCGTTTGGCAGTCAGAGGGAAATTTCCGGTCCTATTCTACTTTCCGGCAGTCTACCGACGGATCGAAAGATTTCGTAGTTAACAAATTAGGTAGTATCAACTACCGATAGCACTTCTCAGTTGCGCCTAGGATTGTATGTAGGTTGAAAAATAGTAGGTTATCAAATTGTAGGTATCAACTTGTAAATAAAAATCAAATAAACATAGTTAATTTTAATAATAAGTATTTCGCGACTACTGCAACCAACTTTACATGTCAGCAGCCACAACTCACTATTGTTTAGTTTAAGGATACAATTAATAATAAAGTTCTATAGTACATATCTTTAGATCTAAAAACACATTGTGTAAACTCCGTGTTTTCTTTTGCTTTCTTCTTTCCTTAATGCTACGTACGGTTCCGCTGAACTAAACCTGACATGTGTCACTCATAACCGTTGTCGTTAATCTTCGTATCTTCCACAGGGTCGACACTATGCTCGGCGGTACAGGGTAACCCCGCTATTCCGAACAGCTAAGCAAACGTCAAATTTCAAAGATCGTTAGACGAGCATTTATATTTTAGCCTCCTATGTTTTAATTTAGTAGTTTTTTTCAAATGAAAATGATTGAAAACTTTAGACGGGAGTGTCCGAAATATGAAGCTGTCCGAAATGTGAATCAGAACGGTATAACAAACCAATGATTATATGAGGCTTCAGGAGCGAAATTATCACCGGATGCGGTAGACTTTTTTTTTCCGATCTACAAAACGGTAATTCAGGAAATCCAAACATAAAATTAGTTCATTTTAGCCGCAAACTTAAACTTGCTCTCTTTCAAACATATTCTACGTTTAAAACCAAGTAACATCGATGTAAAACATCGATGTAATTAAAATTATATTACGTTTATTTTCAACATATTAATGATACGAATAAACGTACAAATTTTGTATTTATTTAATTTATTTTATTTCAATTTATTTTATTTATTCTACGAATTTTAGTTATCTTAGTCCTGGATTGAGGTTAAACACAGAGAACAGACATCCAGGCTCGAACATTTTTTCCAAATTTACTTTATAAATTTTTAAAAGCAAATCGTTGAAAAATCAGCGCCGCCTAGTCTAGGTTTCACCAAGCTAAAATTGACAGAGTATCAAATCTCAAGGCGCGTAGGTGGCGCCATCAAAATACGAAGCACCAAAACTAACGGAATCAAGCTGTAATTTTAAAATGGCAGTTACAGAAATTTACACACGGCGGGCACTCTAGCTTGGATGTCGGTTCTCAGTGGCTTAAATGCGTTTCAGATTCAAGGAGTTTGCTCAGAGATTCACAACTGGAATCGAGCAAATAACATACCAATAAACGTGACGATTGGCTCATGACGCGAGCGTTGAAACGTTGTCTCGGCCTCACGTACTGGAGAGGGAAATACACGCTCAAATTAACCTACCCGATGAATGTATTGTTGAAATTGACAAGCCTTGAAATTGATTCAAAAACTGTTATTTTCGTTCGAAACATGCGTTCTATTTACTTTAAATAATTCTTATGTTTCAAGTCGAACATCTTTATTTGTAATTTAAATGGGTGAGATTTGTATCCGTGTTAAACGCTATACACGAAGGATTGAAACAATTAATAAGACCTTGCGTATTATCTTCGTGCCACCCCGATTATTTTCGAAATCCATTTCTGAGCCAAGTAAGCTCGAGCCCTCATGGCTTGAATGAAGTTTTTGTATTTGTTTTGCCAAAATAAGTTTTATTGCAATTGTAAACCAATTTGAGTCATAAAATCCCTGCTGGTTTGTACACTTTCAATACATAGCCTGTTGGATTGTGCCTACAATTCAAAACGTGCTGCGAAAATATAAAGGGGATAACTACACACAGTGGCAAAAGTACCTAATATTAAGTACAATTCATCCAAGTCGACACTCTTAAAGCGATTTTCATTCTTCGTGTATTTGAATCAGAAAAGAGTCTTAATTTGGCCACCATATTTATTGATAGACTTTACCATTTTACAAAGCAAACGACTCAAAAACTACTGCGAATCCGTGATGGAGGTAGTTTACTAATGTGTTTTGCACTGCACACAGTTTTCGAGCCCTGAACTTTTAAAAATTGAAGCAATACATCAAATCAGTATAATATGGCAGCGCCCAAAGGATGGAGCATAACATCCTGTCCACACTTCAACCTATATAACGTGATATAGACTATCTTCATATTAATTAGCATCTATACATCTAAAGACTGTCTACGTTAAATTTCGGACACAAAAAAATAGTAGCAATTTACACATTATTCATAATTGTTTATTTCAAAGGAAAAAATACACTTGATTAAGATGTTAATCCTTCTTTATGTTAAACTAGCTGAACCCGGTGCGTGCGCTGCTACGCTTGCAACTAAATGAAGAAAAATTTAATATAACTTTCACGTTTTTTTTTCGAAATGAGTTTTTGTTTTCTTGAATAAGCAGGGGCTCAAACTTCTATCAAAACATGCTTCTTATCCGAGAAACACACGTTTTGTGTTTAAGTAATCTGGAAAATTATCATTTTTGGTAGAAATTTGTGTTTCATTTGTATGGGAGCCCTCCCTTCCAGAGGGGGGTGGTTTCTCAAACCACCATACGATCATTGCCTTCAAAACCCCCCACATTCCAAATTTGATTCCATTTGCTTGATTTTTTTTCGAACCATCGCACTGGGCTCATCGATTATAATAAAAAATTTAGTTTCATTTATTTGAAGCCCCCCCCCCCCTCAGAAAGGGGAGGGGTCTTGAACTACCATAGAAACATTCTTGCCTTCAAAACCCCCCACATGTCAAATTTGATTCGATTTGCTTGATTAGTTCTCGGGTTATGAAGAAATGTGTGTCTCATTTGTATGAAAGCGCCACTTCCTGAGAGAGTAGGGGTCTCAAACAATCATAAGAACCTCCCCCTTCATATAAATTTTCACGTTGGTCGGTTCAGAACTTCTCGAGTCTATAAGGGTCTGAAAGACAGACAGTAAGATAGAAATTCATTTTTATGTATATAGAAATCTAGCCTCCAAAAACCCCCATATGCTGAAAAGTTTTCATTTACTTGATTAGTTCTCGAGTTATGCAGAAATTTGTTTTTCATTTGTATGGACCCCCCCCATTTAAAGTGGGGAGGGGTGGTGAAGTGCCATAGAAACATTTCTTGCCTCCAAAAACCTCAGCATGCCAAATTTGGTTTCATTTGCTTAATTGGCTCTCGAGTTATGTTAAAAATTATGTTTCATTTTTATGGGAGTTTCCCTTACTAGAAGGCGGAGGGGTCCCAAACCACCTTAGAAACATTTATTTCCTTCAAAAACCTCCACATGCCAAATTTGGTTCCATTTGCTTGATTTGTTCTCGAGTTACGCAGAAATTCGTGTTTCATTTGTATGAGAGACCCCTCTTTCAGTAAGCGGAGGAGTCTCAAACCACAATAGAAACATTTTTTGCCTTCGAAAACCTCCATGTGCCAAATTTGGTTCCATTTACTTGGTTAGTTCTCGAGCTAGGCAGAAATTTGTGTTGTTTTTGTATGGAAACCCCCCTCCCTCCGTCTTCCAGATGGCGGAGGAGTCTAAAACTTCCATAGAAACATTTCTCTCCTCCAAAAACCTCCACATGCCAAATTTGGTTCAATATGCTTGATTAGTTCTCGAGTTGCACAAATTTGTGTTTCTTTATATTTTTTATGAGAGCCCCCCTCTTACAGAGGGCGGAGGTGTCTCGAGTTACTTTAGAAACATTTCTTGCCTTCAAAAACCTGCGCCTGTCAAATTTGGTTCCATTTACTTGATAAGTTCTAGAGTTATGCAGAAACATGTGTTTCATTTGTATGGGAGCCCCGCCCCCCTACCAGAGAGAGAGGAGGGGTCTCGAACTACCGTAGAAATATTTATTGCCATTAAAATCCCCGCAAGCCAAATTTGATTCCATTCGCTTTATTAGATCTAGAGTTATGAAGAAATTTCCGTTTCATTTGTATGACAGCACCCCTTCTAGGAGAGGGGAGGGGTCTCAAAATACCATAGAAACATTTTTTGCCTCCAGAAAACCTCACATGCCAAATTTGGTTCCACTTGCTTGATTAGTTTTTGATATATGCAGAAACTTCTGTTTCATTTGTATGGAAGCCTCCCTTTCTAGAGAGGGGAGTAGTCTCTGACTACCATAGAAACATTGCTTGCTTTCAAAAACTTCCGCATGCTAAATTTGGGTTCTTTTGCTTGATCAGTTCTCGAGTTATGCAGAAAAATGTGTTTCATTTGTTTGGGAGCCCCCCCTTTCAGAGAAGGGAGGGGTCTTTTACTATCTTAAACCTTCCCGGGCTCAAAAACCCCTGCATACAAATTTTCCGCTCGCGAGTTAAATCGTGACAAAGGAAACCCCAACTCATTTTTATTGTTATAGATTCTCGAACTTTCAATGGTACACCCACCATCAGGTTCCGTAGGGTATCCTCAGATACCTTCATCTTCTCTTGATATCATCCATTTGGTTTCTTCTTAGTTTCGGAGAGTTTCCGCTTAACCAGCGCCCAATATTTTTCTATCTGGTGAAGTTCTGGACAGTTTGGTGGATTGGCTGTTTTTGGCATGTACTTGATCTCTTGTACCTTATACTATTCTAGGACGGATTTCGCATATTGGCAAGAGGCCCAATCAGGCCAAAACAGAGCCGGAGAGCCGTGGCTTCTCATAAACGGTAGCAACCGCTTTTGCCGACATTCTTTCTCGTACACATAGTGCCGGTAGAGACGAAACTTTTAGATTTTCGACCACAACTACCACCAAATCAAATACTTCTTCGAGAATTTGGACACCTTCTTTGTTCGGTAATGCTCGGCGTTTCTTTGCATTGCGGTATAAACAGCCAGACCCTGAAGCTATTTAAAGTCTTTGAGTACGTATGTTTCGTCGTCCATTATGATACAAGCAAATGTTAGCAAAAAATGAGTGTACAGCTCCTTAACACGACTTTTTGCAGTGAAATTTTGCTTGTCTTTTTCAATTTGTACGTCATCAGTCCTTGCCTCTGCTTCACTTGTTTTACGTATGATTTTGATTTCCCAATTTTGCGAGCAACATTTCACACAGAAAGCTTGTCAAACGTTGAACAAGTTGAAAACGAGCGGAGGGCATTTTGTACGGTAGTCCATTTGTCGGGAGCATACTTTTCGATTTGTTTCACTTCCAACCTTCCGATCCACAGTCAAGCGGTAGTCAAATGATTTGCAAACACCAAACCTCGGTACTTTCCGGTAGTTTTAGTTTCTTGGCAAGATCGCCTACCGCTTCTTCTTTCTTTCTAAGCGTTTCACGCTTATTGCCCTAGCAATTAGCTTATTTCTTCACCTCAACTTAGTGTTCTAAAAATTCCTAGACAAGACCGATAATCGAACCCAGCCACCTCCAGCATGGGTTGCTTTGTAGCCGCACCTTTACCGACTGAGCGCGTGCCGATAAATGCCTTTACGAACTTCCACTTGATTGGATGCCATTTTACTGAATGTAACAAGAATTTTAACAGATTGTACCACGAAATAAAGTGGAGAGTTTCAGCTGTCATATAATTGAAACGTTTCAGCGATCCGTGAAATAATTCAAAATCTACACTGAAAGAAAAGTGTCCGAAATTTAACGTGTTTATGTCAACAAATACCAAATTGCGCATCCGAAAAAAAATACCTTTCGGATTGCTTACCGTACCGGAAATCAGCCACGCCCGACTTGATTATTCCCCCGTGTGAGACTTCTCCCATCTGCACGCCCGACTGAATTCCCTAATGGAAAAATCTTCATGAATAACACGCCAAAAAATCGGCTCGCAAATTGAAGTGCGATTACCAATTCACAGTTAGCTTTGCGTAATCAGTGCGAGTGAGGGGAGCGGGAGAAGCGAAATGTGGCAACCTATTTTATTCATCGACATCAGCAACACATTAGCGCGTCAAAGCTAATCGCAATGACAGAAAAGCAAGGAAAATCAATTTCCCCTAATGTTCGTAATCCAACAATCAATGAACGAGCCCCGTGCGTCATGAATCATGCCAAAGAAAAATTCAATTTCCATTAAACCAATATTACCATTCAGTACGGTTGATTAAGGCTAACAAGTAATGGAAAAGGAAAACGCTTCCGATGTGCTCTCGAGCCCGCAATTTCGCCACAAGTATCACTTGTAACTCGCGATGGGAGGTCCATAACTTTCAGCATTTAACCACCGCAAATGATGTGCAGTGAAGTGATGCTCTGATCTCGCTATATAATAACGAAAATTTCCCTCTTGGCACCTTCTGAACACTGTTCGAACAACGTCGTCTCCATCAGTAGAGAAAATAAAATTTTCAGTTCTATGCCCCAAAAGCCTATTCTCAGCACTTGCCGGCGCCGGAGGAAAAGAAAAGTTTTCAAATCAAATTTATGCCATTTCTCGCTAATCTCATCATCATCATCATCATCATCATCCTCTCATCGTCGTCGTCTTCTTCCTCGACGCAGTAGGCGAATGGTTAATTAGAGGGGCCATTTTCAGCTAATAAGCTGTCATCGCCCTTTGCCAGCCTACTCCGTTTCACGAGAGTGCGGAGAACCTCGATTTTCTCCCGAACAGGCAGGAGATGGATAAAATTGAATAACTGCCACCGTTTTGTACTTCGGCAAAGTGCTTGTTTATGGGACGACACACAAAAGTGTATTTGATATTTGAAGCGTCTTTTCTTTTTTTTTATGATGACTGTTTATGAAACTTTCACTTCCTGTGATTTGTTCGATTGACTTCGTTATTATTTTCTTCCACATGAAAAGCAGTTTAGGGACTGTTCGACTTGTTCGACGATTGCATTATGAGATAAAGAAGTACAAAGCAACTGGAAGTTGTTTGTTGAATTTCGGTAAAGGGCGAGTGGAAAATTATTGCAACACTACAGGAAACGCTAGATTTGGCAGAAATTTATGGGATATTTCATGTAAATTTAAGCCAGGTGACCTGAATCTAGTCTGTTGTATGAAAGAATGCGAACATTGTTATATGGCGCATGCAAGATTGCAAACAATTTCGTTGTTTACACTTCCTTTGGTTTGAAATTAAACGACGGGAAATTTTATGCGCCTGTTTAAATTTCTTTTTTTTTCTGTGTGGGGTTTAATTACAAAATCGGATAAACTTATCCTAATGAAACCCAATTTGTATGATAGTTTTGTTTATTTGTACATTCAGTTCAGTTTACATACAATTATTGACGTTTTGCGGGATTTTGTGTGGAAAGTAGCCCAGGGGAAATTAGACAGAAGTATCGATATCGGAATATCGATTCATACATAACCTTTAGAATCGATTCTCTGATTTAATGGATGGCAAAATATCGATTTTTGTGATAGTATTTCGTGATACTTCACTTTAAAAAAAAAATGAACTAACAACAAAAAATCAGATAATTCAGGGAACCAGTTCGAAATGTTCCGAAAAAGTTCAGCCATGCGTAAGGAATCCAAACTGTGCCTGTTATCTATAACTTCCCCTATTCGAGAAAACAAGCTCTCGGATAGCGCATTGGTCATCATTCTTGATAAGAAATCTTGAGCGAACGGAAAAATGAGGGGATTTTCGCTGAGAATACTTTCGCACACTTGAAGAGGATCCACAGACTGCCTAGCACACGACTGCTTAACCAATGGCTGCCTAGCGACGGTTGCCTACACTCCCGTTATGTCTTTTTCTCAGCGAAAGTTACCATTTTCGTAAAAGTTGATCTACTCATAAAATTGAGTAGATCCACTTTTACGAAATTGAGTAACATTTCCCGTGGGAAAAAAAAAGTTTACAATTATATATATATATATATATATATATATATATATATATATATATATATGTGTGTGTGTGTGTGTGTGTGTGTGTGTGTGTGTGTGTGTGTGTGTGTGTATGTGTGTGTGTATGTCAGTATATCATAAAAGTAATACTTATTTGCAACTTGTTTTCCTGTAAAGGTAGAAATTAAAGGGTGATACGGTCAAAATTTGGTCAAGGGAAAACGCGTGTAAATCGGTGAAATCGTTTATTTAAAAAATCAAATTAAATTTCTTTTTCAAGTACAATTAGTATAAAATTCAGGAAAAATATTCAGTTAGGCTTCCGCTTTTCCAAATCCGAATTGCCGGGCCTTACGCTTGACCCCTGCCATCAGATTTTGTACAGCCACCTTGTCCACCTTCTTCGCCGCAGAAAGCCAGTTTGCCTTGAACTGCTGCTCGTCCTTAGCAGTTTTTTTGGTCTTCTTTAGATTCCGCTTGACAATAGCCCAGTATTTCTCAATTGGGCGGAGCTCTGGCGTGTTGGGAGGGTTCTTGTCCTTGGGAACCACCTGCACGTTGTTGGCGGCGTACCACCCATGGCCTTTTTACCGTAATGGCAAGATGCCAAATCCGGCCAAAACAGTACGGAACAACCGTGTTTCTTCAGGAAGGCAGCAGACGTTTATTCAAACACTCTTTCACGTAAATTTCTTGGTTGACAGTCCCGGAAGCTATGAAAATGCTGCTCAAGCCACAGGTACAGATGGCTTGCCAAACCAGATATTTCTTTGCGAACTTTGACAGTTTCGTGTGCTTGAAAATATCTGCTACCTGCTGCCGTCGTATTTTGTTTATCATCGCGATTTGGAGTCACTACCTTCTTGTAAGTCAATAGTCCAGCTCGTTTTTTGGCTCGATGCACGGTTGTAGACGATACACCAGCTTATTTGCGGCATCTCGGAGATAGGTTAGGGTTTCGCTTGAAACTACCGGCAACTCTCTTTGTCGTCTCAGCGGCTTCGGTTTTCGATTACTGATCCAGACTTACCGGCTGTCGACAAACGTTCTCCAAACACTTTAACTACATTTGTAACGGTTGATTAGTCAACTTTTGTGATTTTGCCAACTTTTGACGTGCGAGTAGCTGGATTTCCGCGATGCGCGAGCAAAATTTTATACGCTGTCTTCTTGCTTGGACGGCATTTTGACAACTGAAGAGTGAATTCCAAAATCAAAATAGGAGCAACGTTCTCACACACACACACCTTCAGAATGGGGAATGTTCAGGTTTTCAAATCGCAAAATTGAAAGAAATACGTCGAAAAGTTGATGTTGACCAAATTTTGACCGTAATCGCCCGCTAAACGCTCGTGATTTTCCACTCCAACATTTGATTTCAATAATTTTTTTTTTATGGCTATCTTTTTTTTTAAAGCCGGAACCCCCACATAACACGTTACAAAAAAAAAAGTTGTTTTTTGTATTGATTTCTTATTAATTTTGTTGTTTAAAAATCCATTAGCTCCATTTAGCGATGTAATTTTATATTTTATTTTTTATATAGTACTGCTAAACCTAGTCTTCTATTCCTGAGTTCGAGATTTACTCATTCGCTTCCTCCATGTTTATAAATTTCTTCTGCCTTTTCTTTTTGGGCTTTTTTTTTGTCGTTTTGCCAACTCTATCCTTTTTTTCTATTAGTCCTGATATCTTGCCTTTATCTTCTTCGATACAATCATTCCAGGTCTTTGATGGTCTACCTATCTTTTTTTGTCACACTTCATTTCTTGAGCGACTCTTAATGGATGCTCCAATTTGCCTTCTTTGAATATGACCCCAATAGCTTATCCTCATTACTCTAATCTTTTTACACAGCCGTTTTTCACGTCTAGTAGCCTTGATCAATTTGATTCTTCCTCTGGGTTTATCCCTACAACATCTTAACATTTCCTTTCATATTTGCAACTTTACATGTTGCTGATGGATTTTCTATTACGTTTTATAAGAGCTGCAGATTTTAGTCCGTTGAGTTATTGATGGTGAAATGACTGTCTTATAAACAAGTATTGTGGGCTTATCATTTTTGACTTATCCATATTCATTTGCCGATAGCTCTTCTCAAGCTCAATTTCAAAATATAATGTATGATGAACTTATGGTGCTTGAGTAGACCTACAACTGGTCTAACAATACATAGCTCTATCTCTTATATCTGAGGAATAAAGCGTATATTCGCAGTGATCTTCGCGATGAAATTCGCGGTGAAGATCACGCGATTATCATCGTGAAGATCACTGTGAATATACGCTCTCATGTCGAAGATATAGGAGTTAGAGCAATGTACTGTTAAACAAAGTTGTAGGTCTAACTCATGCACTACAACGTTCACGTCATACATCATATTATCAAATCGACCCTCTGAAAGGAGATATTGGCAAATGAATATGCCTGAGTCAAAAATGATAAGCCGCAACCCTGCTTATAAATTAGTTTTGCTAAATCCCATGTTGGTTTATATCTTTTAAGAAACGCAATAATCACCTTGCTACTACCTACAGCTTGCAAGCACCTTTTTCTTGTAGTTTGTGGTCTATCTAACGTCTTTGTTAAATATGTTTTCCTAGATAATTCAGTAATTCTTAACTATACTATGTTCCTCTTCTCCATCTATTTTCACTATTTTGGAGATGTTCCTATCGTTCTGTGGCTCTCTGACTAAAATACCTGAAGCTTTTAATTACACGTTGGTTTCTAGATCACTCACCTTTATCAATTCGTTCTTCAATAACTTTATTACTTTTTCTGTTTCTTCTTATTTTCTCTGCTATTGATTAGTAAAAGTCATCTGCAAAATGCCAGGAATGACCGGTGAGTTTTCCATTACCTATTTCTAATAAATTAATATCTGATAATGCTTCTTCATTTCCCAAAGCACTTTCTGGATTATTAATGTGAAGACGTACGGAGATAATGGGCATCCTTGTTTGATTCCTTTCGCTTTTGACCGTTCTTCTGTTCTTACTCTTCCCATAGCACACTTGTGCGTTCTGTAGACAACGCTTGAAGGATTCTATTTGTTATATGCCTTGGTACGTTGAGTTCATTTAATATTTGTTCACTCTGTTTAATTAAGTTTCTTCTGTTAGAGTAATTTCCGTGCCAAAATGGATTTTATAACGAATACTACTTACCGAAGATATATCCACAAAATCAAATGCTTTTTTGATGATTCACCGACATTAGAATAATTGTGTTTCCACTATTCCAGTTCTCTTCCATGCACCTTCTGCGAAAAATGTTTAGTCGTCCGTTGATCTGTTTTACGTAAACGCTGTTTGGTGAAATCCTGAGTTAACCTGCATATTCGCTACAAGTCTTTGCACTAACACATCTTGCGTATATTTTGTATCCTATATTACTTAGTGATTCCTTCTGAAGTCTGATGCATATTTTGCTCCTTTCTTCTTTGGTATCGGTATTTGCACTGACTGTTTCCATTGATCTGGCATTTTGTTGGTTATCCATACCTTTTTTATCAGATGGTATAGTTCTTCTATGCTACCTTCATCACAATATTTGATATACTCGTTTTTAATTTTGTCCAATCCTGCAGCTTTACAGTTTACTAATTCACTAATTAAAAAGTCTAATTTCTTCTCTACTCGGTTCTGCTGTCAGTTCTTCGTTATCATCACTGATTGTTACTGATTCACCAATCCCTAATTCTAGTTCTTCTAACCATTTATCCATTGCTATTAATGGTTTCTTCGGTCCTTTTCTGCTAATAAACTGTTTTAAATATTTATACGACCTCTTTATTTTTTCTCCTACTTTCTAATCTTGCAATTCGTTATGAAACCTGAACACTTCCTTTTCATTATGCTCTCTAATTGCCATATAATAGTCTTGTCTTTTAATGTTTATATTTTCTCTGAACCATGTTGCATCTATACCTCTAGTCTTTGCAATCTTCATTCTCTTCCTCGCTTTTAAGAGCGATTCGATTGTTTTTTCCTCTTTGGCGTCAAAGGATTCTTAACATGTTCTAACGCTTTCCTAAGCACTAGTAGCAATTGTTTTCAGTACAATTTCTCATAGGCTTCTGTTATTTCAATATTTTCAACATCTATCTGTTCATATTTCTTCAATTCTTCGTGAAATTTTGTTTTTGGTGCATTTTGTTGTAAAACATTTGGTAGTAGTAGTTTTTTGCTTAAAAAAAAAATAGTTTACAATTATACTCAAAAACTGAGTACAATGAAACGGGAGTGTAGACAACGGCTTGCTATGTTGGGCCATCGGCTACCTGGCCACTGAATGCTTGCCAGGTGCACCGTCCAGGGTATTTGACACCGCCACGCTGTCAATCCAACACTGGATCATTGCCGCACCGCAGAGTTTCGAGGCTGTCGAACGAATAAGCAACGTGCCCTGTACCGATCGATAGACTCACTATGGCGATCCTCAAGTGTTTTTATTCCGGCAAGGCGGTCGATCTCAGTTATTCTCGTCCTCGGAAGGGTGTTCAGGATCATCCTGGGAACTTATTCTGAACCGTTGTAGTTTAGGGTGATGTGTTTTGCCCAACTATCCCAGACTGGCATGCCGTATTCGATGACCGGGAGTAAGATTTGTTTGTAGACAACAAGCTTGTTTTTCAGGGATATTGTGACCTATTACTCAAGTAGCACACTACGATCACAGTTAGTTGTAGTAACTTGATTATGACTTAGCAGGGTTATCTCAACTGAATGGCAACAAGTGTGCTACTAGGGTATTGATCAATGGGTACAGTTGCTTCAACAGAACGTTGCACTTTGTGACAGTTTTGTCAACCTGCTCCTTGAAATTCAGCTGGTTGTCTAGGGAAACGCCACGATAGATAGCTGAATTCAACTATTCCACCGTTTTGTTGTTTAGAAGCCTTACAATCTTTAAGTGGAACAAGTCTGGGAGATTTGGAGTATCGGAAGAGGATAACTTGACTCTTTACTGCGTTGATACAGATCTTCCATTCACTGAAGTAGTCTGACAGGAAATTCAGGCTTCGCTTGAGTTTCACGGTGTTATTCTACCATTGTGGACGACTGCGGTATCATCGGCGAACAACGACAGAGATCAATTTTGAGGAAACGAGGATATGTTCGAGGTGAACAGGTTAAACAGAAGTGAACCTAGTATACTTACCTGCGGAACACCGGCGGAGATTTCGTGTTCATTGAGTACTGCACCATGCAGCGAAACACGGAATGCCCTGTCCGACAGATAGTTTTGATTTATCTTCACTAGGAAGATCGTTTAGCTTGAACACCAGTTATCAGATGATTTTGATTCGGCCTGAGAATATTGATGGCTCGATTCAGTTGGTGAATTGTTGAACGGAAGCCAAATTGTTCGTTGAGTAGGATGTTTAGCGCTTCGGCAGATGTAAGAAGCCGACAGTGGATCACTTTCTCAAACAACCTTGATCAACTTTGAGCTCTTGGGAGGGGAATGATCTTTCCCAAGTTTCCGGATGGGAATGATTTTAGCTGACTTCCAATTCGAGGGGAAGAGGCTAAGTCTCAAGCATTGGTAAAAGATCAACGCCAAATGACCCTAGAACTGGGGCTCAATTGCTTGAGCTCCTAGATCATGATGCTATCGAAACCTGGGTCCTTCATGTTCTTTGAGATTCTGATATAGGTCAACAATTCGTCAGCTGAGATCTCCAACTCTTCCGAGAAGTCGTTGGGACTTGGATGGATGTTGTTTGCGATTCAAGCTCGCTGACGGCACAGACAATGTTTTGTCCGAGATTATGGCAGCTGACGAAGTGTTGACCAATCTCATCAGCCTTCTCTGCAGGAGTTATTAGGTGATCCTCATAGCCAATGCGGTCAAGTAGGATCAATGGACCTTAGCTTAGATTTTAAATATTTGTCAATTTTCAAAACGGCTTTGCACAATCAGAGAGAGAACGCATCTTGTCAATGATTTATCTAACCACTCGTATATTTTAAATGATTCTAAGAATTAAATAAACTGTCATGCACTAAAATTTCTTTCTTAATTTACTAATAACTAAGACCACTATATAGTTTGCCTCCGTCCAATGCAACGGCTCAAACTAGACTGACTAGCCCTTTATTTCCAACGGACTCTGCGTCTTTTTTCATTTGATATAGATTATTACCCACTAAATGTAAACCAATCAGAATAGGGTAGACACTACAGTCAACAAAATCGTTATTTCTGAGGTCTAGCATTCTTGCCTTAACAATTTTTGTCACTCGATTACATTGAGTATGCAGCCCAATTCGTTGGCATTGCCTTCGGGTGGCCTTGCGCAATAGTATCAAACAATCAGTGGGTCTATCAATGGGTACATAGTTGTACACCTGATTTATCAATTTATCACTGGGATATGTTGCTCCCAGGCCTGGGAGATCGCTTGCTCGATGCTCTGCTGTTACCGATCAATGTCATCAACCGACTCAAGGTGCACATCGAAATCGACGACGTTGAAACCTCTCCCATCTGGCGGGATCGTAGTTTCGAATAGTTACAGGATGCCAGTTTACCGAGGAGCCAACTTCGGTCCGAGCTGAGCTCCTGATCGACGACTGGCTGGGCGGTGCTGTTCCCCGCGTTGGTAAGGAAGATGTCGATCAATGATTGGGCCCCGGCCCTTCTCAACCGGGCGGGAGTACCCGGGGCCAGAATGTTGTAAGGGCCCTCTTCCAGGTCCTTCTGCAGAATGGTGCCGTTTTGGTTGCGTCGGGTGCTCCCTCAGGTTTCGCATTCAGGCCACCGGCGATGATAAATTGCCCCTGCCTCCAAGTTAGTTTGCGGATTTAGTTTCGTAGAACCATTGTTGTTCCGTTAGCGGAGCTGGCCGACGACAGATTCTACTTCAACTCCGATGGCTTCGATAAACTGCAGCTGGAAGCTCGAAATCAGGCGGCAGTTGATGTGTTGCGCATTGCGATCGTGACTCCACCTACATCAGAGCCGCAATGATCAAGTCTCACAATCCGGTAGCCTGGGATGGAGACGCTGAGTTCAGGCTTGAGGTACGACTCCGTGACTTTGGCGATGTCGATGTCCTCTTTGTTAAGGAAGTCACCGAGCTCAATGACTTTGTTCCGGATCGAACAAGCATTTTACGGTCCATACTTGAGTATGAATGTAATATGGATGTGGCGGATTTGAGCTTTTCCTACTTCGAGTGGCAGGAACGTAGTTGACGGTACAGTTGGTCGGGGTTCTGCCAAATCGCACCAAGCGCCTATCGAAAATCATCAGTTTTGTCTAACATAATCAAACAGGAATTTCCAATTTCAAGATGAATCACATCAGTGGTTCTTGAAGTTTGTAACAATTAACCAATTTGAATGATCCATCTCCAAAATGTACCGAAAAAATATTCTGCGAGGATTGTATGGGTTCAGTTACGCAGAATGACGCAAAAGCCTCTAGGTGCAATCTGGTAGACCCCGACCAGTCCTTGTATGAACTCCATCATTTGTCCCGAATCGCAGAGCTGGCTGCTGGTTGTGTACAGATACTGCAACCCGGATTGCACCAACCTAGAGGGGGTGGCGTGGAGGCCGCGAATCGTTGCTGAACAGAGACTGACCTGGTTGGCCGGGTGGTTGGTCTGGTGGTGGTTTGAATAGAGCGGCGGCAGGTTTGGCACTTTGTACCGGACCTTCTCGGGAAGTGCTCCTCGTTTTTGTAGAAGGCGGATGGCGTTGACGAAGCCGATTTGGTGGCGCCTGCTTGCGTATCGTTAAAATCTCCGCTTGTTTGGGCTAGGCTGATTTGCGCCACAGTTGGGGCACTTCGATGGGACATCTTTGTCCATCGGTGCACGATCCTTGGTAGTTTTGGGTTTCGTGGCCGAATACAAGGCAGTTGCCACACCGCATCACGTCTTGCTGCTTCGGGTGATACCGATCCCACTCGCCGATAATGTTGAAGAGGGCCCGCGTTTTCATCAGGTCCGCCATCATGACGGAACACTTCTCAAGGTGGACCAGACTGAGTTGGTACCGATAATTTCCCTGCTGCTGGCTTCTGATGGGGAACACCTTCTGAGGCTTCAGTACCACCGTTTGTAGCTCGGTGATAATTACCTCTGGAGTGAATTCCGGAAGGCCGCGCAGACACACGTTCAGCGGCTTGCTTCCGTGTGCATCGTGGATTTAGAACTTGTACAGCTTGTACACTGTATGAATATGGATGGCTTAGTCCTGAGTGCAGCGATGTCCTTTGACGCGTTGAAGAGTGGGAGGTCAACTTTTTTGGCACTTCCTGTACCTGGAGCATGGCAAACTGGTTGCGCGCTAATAGTCAGCCGTTAGGGTCAGAGGGTCCGACGTCATTATGGCGCAGGCGCTTACAGCTGGTTTCGGGAGCAAGTGTCGCGTGCGTGGATGTCACCGCGTGTCGGTTTTTACGACCCATTGCCACGGTAATAGGTCGAAAGGGGAAAGCTTGCCAAAAATAGCAGCGTTGTCTACTGGTTTGTCACCACTAGAAAATAAACGACAGCAGGTGATATTTCGCGAGCCAAACACGCAGTCGCGAGAAAACGGGTGAGGGAGGGAAAACGGGGAAAATTTTCTTTCGAGAGAGCGAAAAACGCGACGTGTTCGAACTAGAATGGCTGACTAACTGCACTAGGTGGAGAAATCTTCGTTAAAAACTTCTGCAACGAGTTTGTTATTTACTCGTTTCCATGGTATCTCGGAAGACGTCGATTGTTCTATCGGTATATCATAAGCTACTTTGTTTTTCAGTTAATGCTATACACCATGAACAGATTGTTCTCAAAATCACATTTATAAAAATGGAACCTTCAAAAACCAGTGTCGTGGCTGTCGTGGCGCTTGCTGCGTTTTTCGACCATTTTGATTGCGACGTAAAACAGTTTTACAACCAGTTCTACAATCATTAAAGAAATTACAGTCGGATCTTTTAGTTTGCAAATCGATCTCCATATGCATACACTCTCATTACTCATATTTGCTAAGCTCTGGTACAATCTGACATGTAGAATTATGTTTTGCTCTGTTGGTTTCGTCGTATACTTACCTTACCAATCAGACTAAGGCCGGCGTGGCCTCTGCTGTACACAGAAGTTGTGTTCATTCTATTCGGTCCATGGCTGTAGCTCGCCAGCCTCGCGGTCTGCGGAGGGTCCGCAGGTCGCCTTCTATTTGATCGATCCACCTTGCTCGTTGCGCGCTTCTTCTTCTTGAACCTGTCGGTTCGTTTTCGAAAACCATTTTCACAGGGTTGTCGTCCGACATTCTTACGACATGCCCAGCCCATCGTAGTCGACCGATTTTTGCGATGTGTACGATGGGAGGTTCTCCTAGCAGCTGGTGCAATTCGTGGTTAATTCGCCTCCTCCACGTTCCGTCTTCCATCTGCACTCCACCGTAGTTACTGCGTTACTCTTCGTATACTACGTCTTACAGCAAGGGTAGGGCGTCAATTGAAAATCTAAAACTAAGCTATTACTTTTCAAAGCTTTCTCTACCTGTGTTGATCCTCAGCGGCATGGCAGTGTTGCCTGTTTTATTTGCTAATTACGGTTTTGCTACTACCTAAAGAATGAAGTTTCCAGCCTTGATAATGTATGTTCAATTCAGGCATAGGAGTGTACCGAAGTGGGCCAAAAAGAACCTCTCCTACAGAATGACGGAGAAAGACGAGGAAATATGCAGTGGAGTAGGTTATAGGTGATTTAAGCTAAAGGAAATATATTTACAATATACAACAACAATTAATGGAAAGAGTAAATACATGCATAATGGAATGGTTCTACATAATAACTGACTTTATAGTTGAACCACAGGGGTTAAGTTGAAATCAAAATTTCACCATTCAGCTAGGAGGAGAGACACAACCGTAACTTGTGGCTTTTTTTTTTCAAACGCCAACACTGAACTTCACTAAGTTGAAGCCCTAAAAATATTAAGATTAAGCATACACAGTCTTGACCTTTAATTTAGATTGGAATTAACTCAGCCTATTATGAAACAATCGATTACATTTTTTATTATAACTCATAAAGTTTTTAAGCTGTAAGCGAGATTCAACTAGTAAGACACTTGCTAAGATATGTTTGACAAGATATTTGGTAGTATGCATCACGAAAAGTTACACAACTCTATTTATTTAGTCAGAAACATCCGAGGGATATGGATTTAATGTCGGTCTATAAGCACCACATTGGGTCTATTTATGGATGCAACTTCGTCCCATTCGATGGATTTACTACTAAAGCAGTCTTTTTACGGTTTTTTTTTATTTTATGAATAAAGGCATTGCGAGCTGTATTCGATCTCACTTAATAACATTTCAAAAAACAAACTAAAAGTAAAGTCGCCTCCGAAACACTTAAGCGATGTTCATAGATGATTCATCAGCCATTCAATAATGCAAACATTATAATTCACTATACAAACATTTTATTCCTTCGGTTTGTGTTTAGATGAGCCACTTGAATATAAACAATTGCAAATTCATGCATTTCCACTTGAAATTTTACCAATAACAACCTTTTTATTGATCCAACAAGCCATAGTTTAGAACATACAAAAAAATATGTCCCCACCATTGGGTGTACGATTTTCTTGTAAAATCATTGTTATTTCCGCTATGTGAACAGCTAGTTTGTAACGTTTAACTATTTTCTGCACATCCAGACTGCATTACTTGCTTTATCGATTCTATTAGGCTAAATTTAGATCACTTGAAGATCGTGTAGCTCATCTGTTCAGCTTAACCAGTGAAATTGTGATGCCCCAAAAATTCAAGAAATCAAAAATTTCACGGAAGTGAACAACTATAAGTTGATTAATATTGTCTCAATTACTTCGGATTACATCGGTCATCCTAATAGCAACATTATTTTGTTGATTATCGTTAAATTAATGACACATTTACTGCCCATAATTCAAGAAATGGCTAATATGCCATTTTAGTCAAAATAGAAAAAAGTGTTGCATGGTTGTTGACACCTTATTAAGGTACCCACTGTATAAAATTTTCAAAATAATGATTTATAGGGGCAAACGGCTTGAAAAACTAAATGGCTAATGTGTAATATAAATGATAAATTGTCTAATGTGCGTGATGATACTGAGCGCTAGCATCCAATGTGATTCAAATATAGATTTTCATGGCTATCAATAGTGATGGTCTGACAGTCAAGTGGATACAAGCACCAGGTTGTTAATCCAAAGATTCTGGGTTCCATACATTGTTTTATATTATTTATGCATAGCTTAGCGTACTGCAACTTTTAACCAATGCTTTTTGTTGTTCAAGGTAGTATTGATTCAGATATTTCTCGGCAACAGCATTGCTAATTACTGCACATTGTATCCTCTGGCTAATTACTGCCTATTGTTTCGCTTTCGCTTGTACAGATAATTCTAAGAGTCATTTGTGTCACAAACTCACAACGCGATCAAAGACAACGTATGCACGTTAGACAAAACAAATTTCGAGTTGTAAAATTTCACTTGCTTTGTAAATGAAAAATTGTCTACTACGATTAAAAATCATATTTTGAGAAAATTGGCTTCTTATTTTCTCGTTTCAATGCAACGGCATGATTTCGGAATCGACAACAACTATAATGAGTAGTTTAAAAGTTATTAAAATCTAATAAAACTTGTTCTAATAACAAAAACACTATGATTGCATTTTTCTCGAATTCGTGTTGAAGGCACATTAGCCATTTTTTGAATTATGGGCAGTTTAGTACATAGGCCGAATGAAGGAGCTAGGCTAAAATTACATCCCCTTACCCTAATTCGACAAAGATTTTTCATAAGGGCTCAACTGACAACCGTAAACAATGGCTTTTTCCGTAAATTTCTCGTGGAACAAAGGCTACCTATGTAGGCATCCAATGCTATCGGATAGGTAAACTCTTCCTCGCGGTGGATTGATTCGCTGCATTCAAGCCAATGAGAAAATTGAAATTGAAATCATTGACTGAATTGATAAGACAATGTTGAACTCAACAAAAAAATAAAAATAAAAAATAAAACAAATTAGCTGCATTTTTTGTGTATGATAAATGCAGACGAGAATGAAAGAAAATGAAAAACACTCTTTACAGTACATTCTATTACAGAAAAGCACAAGAAAAAGAAAATTCATACTAGAGAAGGGGAATGTAGTATATAGAGTATTAGGGAAATCAATGTTAAGATGTTCTGTTAGAATTTAAGAGTATTGATTTACCTTTTTATTCGGGTATAATAATTCGATTTGAGTCATTTTTGAAGACCTTCCATGTTTTTCGGAGCTTGCCCGTCAAAATTGCCAAGCATTTTTCTATAGGGCGAAATTCTGGCAAGTTTGGCGTATTTGCCTCCTTCAGCATAAAAACAGCATCGTTGCATGGAAAAAATTCTGTCCCTAGATCCGTGAACTGCAGTCATAAATTCGAGAACAAGCGAAAATACACCGTGAAATGAATCACGTAATCATGAACTGAATAACGTTTAAAGGTTAAAATCCTGAAAAGGTGAACTAGTTCACGGTCCATTTTCATTTCCGGGAACGCTTTTTTTTTCTTCTGTCAAAGTTAAATATCACTCTATCATCGGTTTCGCATAATTGCACGATGCCACATCCGGCCAAAACAGAGTGTCAACTTCGTGGGACAGGAGGAAGGGCAGCAGGTGGTTCTGAGGCATTCTTCTTCGTATAATTGGCCGTTGATGGTGTCGGTCTTTATGTACAGCTTGCTGAATTTGCCGCAACCATAGATCGCCTGTCACATTATATACTTCTTGGAAAATTTGTCGACCTTCTTCTTCCGGAACTTCTCCGGAACATGCAGGTCGGGGATCTGCTTGGCGTCCGCTTTAATGTTCGTCTCGTCGTCCATTACGCTGCATTTCGGCTGCACCAACTACTCGCGGTACAGCTTCCTGGCGCAGGACTCAGCCACCGTATTTTGTTTATCGGTTCGGTTAGGCGCCTTCCTTAATTTGATGAAATGAAGTCCAGCCCACTTCATGGCTGCTGGATGAACCAGTCAGAAGAATTGATCTTCTTGGCCACGTCTTGAATCGAATGATTCGGGTTGCGCTTGAAGTCATCCATCATCTCCCTTCCGTTCACGCGGTCGGTCGTGTTTGCTTTCCTCCCACTGCCAGCTCGCCGCTGGGTGATCTGGGTCTCCTTGAACGATTTTACCACATGGGACACGGTCAAATTGTCGATTTTCAACAGTTTCGCGATCCACCTGTGGAATTGGCCTGGATGTTCCACGACTGCGCACTTATTTTTTTTGTCAAACCACTTCTTGCTTGCCACGCTAAGACAAGAAAATGGAAAATTCGGTAAAAAATACCGAAAACGGCACAAAAGCGCACATACAGAAATTATCGGTAAACGTGGATAACCGAAATTTCAGTATTGTTGGAATGAAGGAAAAACGTAAATAATTATTTATTTTTGTACGGTAACTTTTACCGAAATTGCTTGCAGGCTAATGAGAGCATTTTTAACCAAACTTAGGTAGAATATAACGATAAACTCTGTAAATCCACTTTACTGAAAACATAACTAAAATCAAACGTTTTGTTTTGGTAAATTATACCGACACTTTAGGTTTTGCTACCAAAACCTCATTTTCGGTAAAATTAAAACCTTATTTTCGGTAATCTTATCTTAGCGTGTGAAAGCCATCTCAATAATCACACTGAAACCAGCCAGTACCCATTAATGGGTAAAATATCACCCATTTCGAACTTAAGTGGGTTAACTCCTTTATTGGGTAAAACGTGTTTACACATTAATGAGTAAAGAGCCTGTACGCCAGGCTATCGGGTATACCCATTTTTTAAAATGTTTAATATTTGGGAAATGGGTACGAAATACCCATTTTTCAAAACGTTTGTTATTTGGGAAATGAGTATGAAATACCCATTTTTCAAAATGTTTGGTATTTGCAAAATGGGTATTTTTCGTGATTTGTTTTTAGTTGTGAAATTGAATAATGAGCATTAGCACAATTATTGTATTTGTATTTGTCTTTGTAAATTGTATCGTACAGGAAATAGCTCTTGCCGAATAAGTTCCGAGGAAATAAGATGGAGTGCCACATCCGCTACACAAAGCTCATTGAGATTCCATGTGACTTACATTACAAGCTGTTCTTCCAGCGCAGTAACCGGTATTCGGTATCCTACAGATGTATAACTTAATTAATTACAAACAAACAAGTAAATCTTATATGTATATTTTACCCTCGATCCATTGAATTATTGAAGCCGCCAAATCCTGCTCTATGTCAGGAGACTCCTCCTTAAAAGCTTTTCGAATACCTCTGGTGAGATGTACATGTTATAAACATGGAATGTAATTTTCAAGATTTGTTACTTTTATGTTATTATATTAAATTATTAACGTTCTCAGGTTTTGGATGCTTCCGTTATCAAATTAAGCCTTCAGTTCTTCCAAATTCTACGCGTTTCCGTAGACTGAATTCCGACGCGTAGTTTTTTTGTATCTTTCGAACAGCGCACATTCAACTCTACAAAGCGAGCCAGGAGAATGCTAAGATATTTTTTACCCATAAGTGGGTAGAAAAATACCCATCTTTTGGTCTCTCATAAAAATTAAAAATGGGTTATAAGTATGCACTATTTAAATTTTAAAAGTACCCATTTTTTGACAGCTTCATATACTATCAAAAAATGGGTACTTTTTTACCCATTAATGGGTACTGGCCGGTTACAGTGCACTTGACAGATTGTGAGATTTTGCACATGTAAACATTACACTCGAAACTAGTCTTACCCAAAATTTCATAAATTTTTTACCCATGCAATAAATAGTGGTTTGCGCGAGGTTTTCTTCAAGAACCTTTTGGTGTGAAATTGACAGCTCCATGATTGTTACGTATCAATTCTATAGAATTATATCCCAAAATGATAAATTAATTACATAATGCTTAAGAAGAATCTAAAGAAATATCAACTAGACAATCTTAAATAAAGAGGCGTGCATCGTCAATTCAGTAAATCAAATTCATAAAAATATTATCAATAGACATTCAGTGACAATCTAATAGTGTCATCTGTCTGTATAGCTGTTCAAGTTTTTTTTTCTTCGAAAGAACCTTTTTAAGTAAGGGTAATGTCTTACTAATTCTTCGTAAATATCTTGTACTAGCGCAGCATTGATTTTCACTTTTGACACAGCACAAATATAGACCGAACGATGGAATTTACTTTGTGTAAATGATTTTCAAACTGCCGACCTTCCACGTTCTTCAAATATTGATTTCACGGAAGGATAGCAAGACTCGTCTGCTTCGGCCCGATTCCGTCACTCCGTATCACAGAAAGAGTACAACAGAGTTGTTGAAAAAATAGAATGGACCTGGAAATCAAATAACTGCTTTTCCCCCCACACGTGCCATCTACCGAGAAGAAGTAGAACATTGGTCCATTTGAAATAGATTCTGGACAGTGCAGGACGTCTTTTTTTATGGCAAATGATTCTTGAAACGCTCGAATACCAGGAAGTGTAACCGTAGCTCTTTCCGTCCGGATTGCTTTCCATTTTCCGTACGTTCGTTAGAAGGTTATGAAAATTCCATGTGTGTCAGACTCGCTAGTGAAAACTATCGGGTGAAAAATTTTGAACTTAAGTGAACGCAAATGATTTAATATGCATCCAATACTGAAAGGCTGAAGACTGTGCTTTTTAAAAATGAAGAAGTTGAAAATTGTTTCAACTAATTTTAAGTAAATTGTAATAATTGTAATTTTACCTCGCTGTCTTAAATCGTTGGACACCATTCTGACTGGCGTTCATTAGGATTCCCTTTCTCTTTCCAAATCACTACCGAACTATAAAGTGTCCAAAAACCATACTGGAACAATTGGAATGAACCCCGTCTCCAGCGTTATCACTTGAGCCGAGAAGCTAAAGTGAATGGAAAAGATTCATTCTTCCGACTGGCACGTATATTATAACCAACAACTGGACCCCCCCCCTCTCTCGATCCTCGTCATCATCGCTTTGACGAACCATAATTGCGGTAGTCCACTTTTGTTGGGGACCAAATTGCAGGGGTTTGGTTCTCAGCCCGCAATCAATGTCCCATTCTTTGACTACTTCTGCCAATGCTCTGGCCTTCTGCAGTATGTAGAGGAGGTCCTTCAGCCCAAAAGTGGGTGTGAAGTGGTTTACTTTAGTGTTTCTCCTTCTCCATTAAAGGGCCGGATGCGGCGGCTGCTGCTGCTGCTGCTGTTGTCTGCTATCCGAATCCGGACGCAGCTCTTGCCACCAGCAGATCAGAGGAAATGTAATAAATATATACGTGTCCAACGCAGGAGATATGGGGCTCGTTGTCTGCACAATGGCGTTGGGAGGGGAAATTATTGCAGTTTGTTTTTGTTGTATTTTCGTACGAAGGTTCCTTTTCCCAGTAAATTATGTGATCGTTCCCGATTCCGATTGGATTCGGAAAGGATGAAAATGGTCGGGAATTCGTTAGTAGGCTGTGGAAAGATATACACGTGTCAAAGCCATATTGCTGTGCAATGACAATGTAACCGAAATCGATTTTGTGAATTAGAAAACAGATTTTGCAAGTCAAACGTGTGCAATGTTATTTGGTGGCAACTCATATGATCAAAGTAAGTTCCATAAGTTTTCTGGTTTTTCATGTAAGAAACTTCATTCAACATAATCGTTGAACTCGATCGTTGAAACTATTATAATTTTTATATTATATTACATTATATTATATTATAGCACCCGCGGTTTCAGTATTCATATATTATAATGTATATTTATGGGAAACTTACTTTTACAGAGAAAAATCTGGGGAGGTGTTGTCCTCTAAAAATAAACCAATCCAACCACTCCCTGTGAAATTTATCAAGAAAACAGTTATTTGGTTAAAACTGATTGCTATCTACATGAATGGCTCATTGGATTCCAGCACTTTTGAAATATTTTATTCAAAACATTACTTCCCGAATATTATTGTCTTCAGCAAAGTTATTCAGTAGGTCAAGGACTTTTCATTCGCGAACAGTTTAGAATATGATATATCTTGTCTTGACCAGATAGAATGTATCTGTCTTCTACAATGTTGTTCAGTGGGTCAAGACCTTTTAAATGGAGACTAGTAGTTCAAAACTTTCTCGCTACGCCGTGTTAGTTGAGACTAAACCCGAACCAGAATATTGGGATCCTGGCTAAATGCACAGAACATTTATTCTATAGTGCATCAGCATTGGGGCATAGAACCACAGCGTCCACTGGTGACGGAGATAAAAGGAATACTAACGCTGCATACTTTGATGTTTCAGTGAAGAAGGTTTCTGTTCTCACCTACACTAGTAAAAAAAATTGGAACTTTTTTGGCGCTGAACTACTGAACAAATTTGTCGGAGACAGGAACCTTCCATATGGTCACAATAAAGTAATACAATTTTATCGAAGACAGGAACGTTCTATATGGCCTGGGCCTCAAGATATCGCTTATTAGGGGGATTTACATACACGCTAGCACCACGTATTGAGACTACTCTGAACTTCTGTTCATCAATTAAAACACCTTGACCTGCTGAACAACTTTTTTCGAAAACTGAAACCATGCATTAGGTCAGGATTTGAAGAAAGTGCATTCTTAAGACATGTACTTGCACACTCTCGTTTGCATTGAAAAAATTGACAAAAAATACCGATTTTTCATGGGTTTATCTCTACCCGCACTGACAAAACTACCCATGTAGCATTAATCATAGTAGCCCATGAGTCAGCAGACAAAATTTGACAGCTCTATCAGTCGAACTCTAACCGGGATGGCAAAAACAGTGAAGCAACTCCGTTCAGAAGTATGCGCGTTCAAAGAACGGCACCCGCCGCTTCGAAAACGGACATCGTGCGACACTTTTTGGACGCCGGATATGCCCGTTCCGGCATCTACAACATCTTGGCTCTATTAGACAACAATCAGAGCATCGAAAGAAAGTCCGGTTCTGGACGGCCGACGACCCTAAGCAACAAGAAGCTCCAAAGGATGCTGAAGAGGAAGACCGAGAGAAAAGTGGCTATATCGCTGCGTGCGCTTGGCCGGGAGGTCGGTTCAACCTGCAAAACAGTGAAAAAGTACCTGGCGAACATGAACATACATGTCAGGAAGCGGAAGTCGCGTCCACTGATTTCGGAGCTGCAGGCAATGAAGCAGCGGCAGCGGCTGAATAAGATGGTCAACTCGATTTTCCCGGCAAATCGTGAAGTGGCGGTGGTGATGGCTATCTCACCCTGGATGGCAACGATTGGCAGAGCACTTCGTATTTTACTTCCCACACGAAGAAAGTGAGCTCCGAGGTGAAGTTCACTTCACACGCCAAGTTCCCCAAAAAGGTGCTGCTGTGGCTGACAATCAGCGAGAAGGGGATGTCAAAGCCGCTCTTCTTTCGCTCCGGATTCGCCGAGAACGGGGAAATTTATAGTACGAAATGCCTGCCTGAAGTTGCGTCGTTCATCAAGAAATACTACAAGGGCGAAGACGCGGTGTTCTGGCCGGATCTGGCGTCGGCCCACTACTCGAAGCGATCGTTGGAGGAGATGGAGCGGCTGAATATCGATGTGGTACCCAAGTCGGCGAACCCGACCAACGTCCCCCAGCTGCGTCCCATCGAGAATTTCTGGGCCAACCTGAAGCGCAAGATCTACTCCAACAGCTTTGTTGCGAGAACTGAGGAGGAATTGATAAATAAAACGAAGAAAGAACTCAAAGACATGCTTTTCGCATATTTTCGTCCGCCATGGCGAATATTCCGGTTAGTATTTGTATTCATTCACGCTGATCAAGTTCTTCATACTTCAAATGAACTTGAATTTTTAAAGTTCGAATTAAGTTCTTCGGTAACTTTTTGTGAACTTCAAAGTACCATTGAAGATGGAGTAGAAACTTTCAGTGAACTTCAAGTTGGTATTTAGAATTAGGATCTACCTAATAGTACATTTTAATCTGATTGCAATCTGTTATGTTCTTCAGCAGGAATATTTCACCGAACTTAATTCGAATCAAATGTGAACTTTTTAGCTCGTTTCTTAAGTAAAGTCCAATCTCCAGGTATCTTGGGTCTATCTGATTCTGTATTTTTTCTTCTGAAGGCGTTGGATGGCTTTGATAAAGCTAGTAAGTAAGATTTCCTTGTTCCTCGCATAGTGCGGTAGAATAAAATCCAAAACAAAACTCCCAAGCTCGGAAAACTAGGAATATTTAAATTTACGCTTCACTCGAAAAAATTGAACCACGTTTTCAAACTATCACTTGTAAACGAGAGCAGTTTCCATTTTATTCTTCTAGAAAAAGCGTATTCTTTGACAGATAGACCTATTTTGTTCGCGACTGTTGAGTGTCGAGTGGTCAACTTGAAGGGACATCGCAGTAGGTCTACACAGATAAAAAGAAACATTGAATTTTATGTACATGATTGCTAGATTTGGCAGAAATTAATGGGATATTTCATGTAAATTGCAGTCAGATAACACCTGCATCTAGCCTGTTGTATTACAGATTACAAACAGTGTTGTATGGTGCATGGAAGATTGCATACAACTTCGTTGTTTACGCCCCTTTTGGGGTGAGAGGAAATTTTACGCGCTTGTTACAATTATTTTTTTCTGTGTAGTATTTAGCTTGTACTTTAATGTTTGTGTTGTTTGTGCGTTGTTTTATACTTCTAGGGTTTTTTTTCCATTAGGGGGAATTTAACATTGAGAAACTCTCTTTGGTTACTTTCTCTTTCATTGATATTCCAATCACCTTTACGTTTTTCATTCAACTTTTTGTAGAGTATGCTTGCCAGCACTGTTGTGTTTCGATCTGTACTAAAGGATCCCTCGAAAGTTTTATAATAGTGCTGTAATAAATGAAAGAGAGCGAGACCGGAGAGAGTCTCTCAATGTTAGATTCGCTCTAATGAAAAATTATTCCGCCTACTTCATCCAAAATATTCCGATTGGTTGAGCGGATTTGAGATAATCAAATCATTGGGTAAAAGACCAAGTGTCCCCTGCCTTGTTGAAAACCGATGAGCCTTGAAATCAATAGAAGGATAATGTTGCCAGAAGGCAAAAAATGCTTCTAGAGACTCTAATTTCATTAGGATGTTCAAGCCAAGAGCCAAGGGAGTGAATAGAGATCTACAGACCTGCTTGTGAGACCATGGTGTCATATATTCAGCTCATGTTTTTGCTGCGCGTCGTAAGACGTTTATATAAATGCACTAGCATCAGGTACTGGCGGGATATGCCGCAATTTACTTATTGACTTATTTCTTACAATCTAAGGGAAACGATAAAAGTTCACTTTTCACATTTGATCAAGGTGTGAAACACATAGTGACAGAAAGGTGTTGGTTAAGACTGACGATCCTCCCCAAGCATGCGATTTTAGTGAACAAAAAAACTTCTTCGTCTTTTCTTCTAAGAGCATTTCAAGCTTAATGCTTTCACAATTCGCTTAATGCTTGCCCTCAACTTAGACTTCTAAGTGCACTTCCATAATTATTAATTAAGAGCTTTCGATTCCAGGTACCATTTTTGCATTAGTATGAGCACAGAGAACAGACGTTCATCTTCGGTCTGCTACTTGTGTAAAACTTTAAACCGAAATTTGAAATGTATGTCGTTCCGGGTAGGAGGCGCTGCATTTGTGTGATAGCTTTCATGTCAATGTTTATCAATAAAAAGCCTAGCACATAACCTCAAAAGTTTTGTTTGTTTTACTGTGCATTTGCTTCTTATACCGGCTGACCCCCAATATATTACACACGTTTTTCAAGAATAGGTATATCGACATCAACGTCTGTTCTCTGTGGTATGAGTGTGTGGCAAGTACAATCATATCCTATGCCCAGGGAGTCGAGAAATTTTCCTTAACGAAAAATCCCTAGACCAGACCGGGAATCGAAACCAGCCACCTTGAGCATGATATTGCTTTGAAGCTGTGCCTTAACCAACTGAGCTAAGGGAGGACCCAAAAACAAAATAGCTAAGAGCAGCTAAAATACGAAACACATAAGGTCAACAGGTAAGTAGTTGGACCGGTAAACAACATGTAAAAAAATGCTTTAAAAACATATATTATGTAGTGATGATATATAAAATGCAAAGAGATGGGACCACCAGGGCACTGATTTGAAACGTTTTGAACGGGTAGAATGGAATTGCCAACTCACTGTCATTAAGACACAGCATTTTAATTACATGCTCTATCAGGCTGTCCAACCATATCTCTCTATGAAAGACTTCAATGGCTAGTGTAAAACAGAAATTCTAGGGTTTTTTTTCATTAGAGTGAATCTACAATTGAGAGATTTTCTCCGGGCTCGCTCTCTTTCATTCATAAACCAATCACCTTTACGTTTTTCATCCTACTATTTGTAGAGTATGCTAGCCCGCACTGTTGTGTTTCGATCTGTACTAAAGAATGCCTCGTAAGTTTTATAATGGCGGTGTAATGAATGAAAGAGAGCGAGCCCGGAGAGAATCTCTCAATTGTAGATACGCCCTAATAAAAAAAAAACCCTAGAATTTGGTTGTAGGATTTTATCACTGAAAAAAGATTATCCTAACTCCATGGATTACGCGTAAGTCTTTGCTTGCCATCCGTTTTGGTCCTTCATCCAGTGTTTGAATACAGGCCGATGAGGAACTTGATCAAATCATTCCTAGAGGACGCCATGATGACTGGAATCGTTTACGTTCACACATACGTAAGGAATGTATCGAAAATAAGCAATACACGCACATTTGCGTTGTACGCGTGTATTTGTGATAGTTTTAATGTGTTCACCATAGCATGTTGTGCATTTGACTGTCATCTTTTGTTTGTTTACTTGTTTGCATGGCTTAAATTCTTCGTTATCAAAATGTTGCACATTGAAAAAGACCTGAGCTACGCGAAAATGGTGTAAGCGAGTTTAAAATCTATCATAACCAAGTATGGGAAACATTGTTCTTTGGATGAACTGCCAGAAAAAGACAGAAAACCCGTATCTTCCGACCCTAAACTGGATAAGAAAGTTGAAGCTTTATTTTGGAAGAAAAAAATAAATGTCGATACGTGATTTTGCCAATAAAGCGAGAACCAGCGTCGGAATGATTCACCGTATCAAGAAACGGAACAACCTGAAGATCTACAAGAAGTAAAAAATCGCCAAACAAAGTACAGAACAGAATCAACCGGTAGCATGTATTTTGATGGACGACGAGACCTACGTCAAAGAGGTCTCAAGAACCCTTCCAGGTCCACAATATTACACTGCCGTCGTAGCGGAGGATGCAACAGATGCAGAGAGGTCGATTCAAGAAGAGAAGTTTGGTCGAAAAGTGCTGGTATGGCAAGCAATATGTTCCTGCGGTATGAAGTCAACCATTTTTTACACTACCGGAACAATGCAGAAGAAGTTGCTGCTTTTATAGCAGAAGCATAGTACCCCTCCACTGTTTTGGCGTTATAACTCTCAAGGATATGGATTTCGTTGAGAAAGACATCAATCCGCCAAGCTACCCATTACTTCGGCTCATCGAACCCTATTGGAAGATTGTGAAGAGGGTCCTTTTTGAAGCAGCTGAGAATATGCAGGAGTTCAATAAAAAGTACTATGGCGTCCAAAAAATGTGATGAAACGCTTGTCTTGAACTTGATGAAAAGTGTTCGATCAAAAGTTTGCAAATTCGTGAAGCTATAATATTAATTTCATTCGTTCTTCACAATGTTCAAGTTTAATTTCGTACATCATCCATTTGTTTGAATTGAACATCTTTTTCTATATGATTTGAAAGAAAAATATGTGAATAACTTATTTTCGATACAGTCCATACATACATACAAGCAAATTCTTGAGTGTACAGCAGCTGTCAAAAGCTGTCAACGTGAAGTCAGATTTGCAAGAGTGAAATTATCAATACTGAATCGCTTATTCAAATATTCTACATCTAATTCTATTTCTAATGTTAGAATATTATAGCCGTTTTCTGTTAAATGCACCTCCAACCAACCATTTTTCTCACAGCTGAACATGATTTCCAATTATGATGCTCTCTAATCAGTTCAGTGAATCCGATAAATAACAGGAACTTTCAATTTCCGTTAAGGTTGCGAATCATCACTACCATCACGTCATAAATTATTGGCACATGGTAGGCAATACCGAAGAACCGTTCCGAAATCGAATAGTAGTCACCGACCCACCCGCTTCGGTCTACTATGATTCCCGTTGTTCATAATGCACAGGCCCTGTTCTACCCCAACTTCTAGACCAGAGCATCCTGGTGCCACTTTGAGTGGCACCAGATGCTGCCCGTCACCAATATCGACGTTCTGCTAATTGATTTGCGGCAGTCGTCTCGGTTTCCAAGGGTGGCATACGAGTGACGTTGGAAACGGGAATAATCGACTGATGAAAATCGATATCACTGTTTTTCGTAGAACAAGAGCGATTGATCGGATATTCCAATTTTCAACTGTAACGAGAGTATTGACATGTCTCTTCTTGATGCGCCTAGCAAGCCATGAGATGGACCCGCTTTAGCCGACGTCAGCGTCGGAATTTTCTCCTTGAGATGTGAATTATTCATCTGCTTTGGTTTGGAACTGCTGGAGACCGGTGTTAACTGTTCGTGAAGGTGTAGGTACGAGTGGGGTCATATCTTACGAGCTATCATGTGAATCAGGACTCGAAGCTTACGTTTAGTTGTTATTCAAGTTTGTCTGCCGTTGTCTTTCTCTCCGTCTTAGGAGCAGGGTGTTTGGTTAAGTTAACGAATATATCTACTGAGCATAGCAAGAGGTTCTAATTGTTTTTTTTTAAATCAGACTTTGGACCATGAATATGAGTCTCTATGATGAAGAATTTGAAGCTGTTGGTGGAGAGATATTATTCGGTTTGGCTCGCAACGAACCATCCCTTCTGATATACTGAACAAACGAAAACGAATCTTCCTCCGTAGAGCAAACATTGTAACACTTGAATAATCAGAAAAGAAACACTGAGTAACACTATCGTTACATACCTCGGCGGTTTCAGCTCGTTCATAAGAAGCAAAAAAAGAACAGAGAAACCAATCCACAAAATCGAGATCCAGGTCAAATCTTCAGCTCCCATGACCGGCATTAGATATACCTCCACGTCCAAACCTAGTAAGAGAATCATCGCCCAGCCAAAAGCGCACCAGTGCATGAAAGCGAATTTAAGTCAACATTCACAAAAATCGACCAACACTCCTTGGGTGGAAACACGAAACGAGCACACTTTCAGGTCAGTGCCTACAGAGGCTATCCATTTTTACCCTCTGTGCTCTCAGTCGTGTTTCTTTGCTTCAAGTTCCTTCGGTGGGGGGGAGCGATACCGGTGTGGAGTCGGGTGGAAAGTGCCCCAGACGAAAGCGAAAACTTTAGCAACGGGACCTACCTATGACTTTTTGCTGCTTAGAATAAAGCCAAACGAGCGTGCAGGAATCCAGGTTGTGTGGTCACCCAGCATGTGGAGTGAACACTGGGTAAATGAATTTAATATTAATGGATGCAATCTACCGGGGAAAAAAATGGGGAAATTGGTTCGGGTTAATTAGTATTATTTCAACATAGGAGCATGCTTAAAGCTTTGCTGGTGCAACATTTTCTTCGTTTTTTTGGAGACGCAAATTAACTGCTCGGATACGTTTTTGCGATCTGGTTCTTTCAACTCTTTGGTCAGTAGGTATTCTATAATAGTAAAAACCTAAATAATTCAGACCGACTCCACCACCTAGACCCTATACATCGCACTCATCAACACACGAGCCGGGACCAGTGTCGGTAAAAACCGATTCATCTGTACTCAAATGAGCTGAAACTGAAGACAACCTTAACGTACAGATCAACTATCTTCGTGATTTCCATTTTTGGAATGACAGTTTTCTCTTGACCACAGCAACCGCTGAGATTCGAAGTCATTCTTTTGTTTGGTTCATTTGTCAATGGATCTTCATTATTACCTGTCTTGTTGTCAATATGAATAGTCAATTTCATCTAGATGGGGATGGTTTTGGGTATCAGATGACAAAACAATATTTGTTTCTTTTGATGTAGAACATGGTGTGTAATTTTCAAGGCTCAGATCGATAGATCGATACAATTATTACAAGTTTTAATTATGATAATAGCAGGCAGTAAGACTCTACGATTGTCACTGTTCAAAACAAGACGTTACCAGGGATTTTTTCGCCTCAACTGAAACCGAGTTATAATCGGGCTTTTTTTTAAGTGTACCCAAAACATGTCAAAGGCGACCAGTAGTTCTGATCATTCAAAATGATCAATCAAGCAATCGTGCATATAGGGAGAAGGGAAAGGGAAATCATTGTAAATAACTATTGCAATTGATGAAAGCTTTAGGGAAGTACTTCCAAGAATTTCAATGAAATTCTTACGACTACTTCAGCTGAGTTCTTTCGAGATCTGCAGGAAATATCTTCTGAGAGTTTCAGGGAAGTACTTCCGGAAATTTCATGAAAGGTCTTCGGAAACTTCAATGAAATTTATCTGAAAATATCAGGAAAGTTTGTGCAAAAACTTGATGAATGCATTAACAAACAAAACAATTGCAACATAGGGACTGTTCATTTTATAAAGAGAACACATTGTTTTGCAGATGCTTCTTTATAAGAAATCAAATTCAAAAACGGTTTTATGTGTAATGAACGGTTGTCTTTGTATTAAGGTGAAACTGGAGGGATTTATAAGTTAGGCTAATTATAACTTCACGATTTTTTTTGATAGAAATCACAAACAAAACGAAACAAACAAACCTGAAAAAGCTAACCAGTGGAACAAACAGTTCTTGAAAATTCCACGCCTGAAGTCCTAATAGTATTTGAAGTTTGTGCTCAGAAAATTTTGAAATTATAGAGACTTGATCCCGTATATCCTTAAGAAAAAAAAAATCAAAATGCTCCTAGATGTGAAACTAATGCACTTTTTGATGAATATCCTTTATAAGGCTTTCCACAGCTCTCTCAGAGGTGCCGCGTGATCATTGCCCAGTAGTGCTCGATCGATCGCAATTCAGGACAATTTGGTGAATTATCCTCTTTTTGTACAAAATTGATACTGTGCTCCTTCCTCAGATCCATAGCATCTCAGCATAAGATGCATGATCAGACCAGAACAGTGGGGGACGTTGTGTTCACGATATAGAGGAACAAGACAATTTTTTATGCATTCATGCACCGTAGATGGTCAGTGGTGAAAAATTTGCATATTTTGTTTGACACATGAGAAAATAGCCTGCCACACAAGATCTTTTTTACCAAACTTTTCCATTCCGATCGTTCTTCTGTCATCAGGTTCGTTTTCCCCAACAATCGCATTATAAAACTGCGGCCCCGGTAGCGTAGTTTTTGTCCAATTTGCAATATGTTTCATCATCTATCTAAATGCTTTCTTATACTTTTTATTAAGCATCCGGCATCACTTTTGGCTCGTTCCAGCGGTTCCACGTTCCGTTTTAGTGTTTTTTGCTTCTTTAGTGTCCTGATGTTATTTCTCTTTTTGACGCTTTGGACAAATCCAACGGATACTCCCAGTATCTTGGCAACCTGTCACCCTGAGTTAAATATTTTGGATAACAGAAGCTCAACACATTTCTTCTTCTTTTGTGGGTTGACAGCGCCACTTCTGGTTCTGGATCTCTTTGATGATTTTGTGCACACCAGTCTTCGATTTATTCACAATTTGTGCAATATGTCTTAAAGACAGTCCCTCGTAGTATTTCTGAATTATTTAAACTCTAGTGTCCTTATCAATTTGCTCCATTTTGCTAAACTGAAACTGTTTCGACTCAGATAAAAAATGTCAGTCATCTGTCAGTGTATTGAATCGCACGGTGAAGCAAATCCAATCAAAATTGAGTAAAGGTTTTGCTTTTTATCGCGTTACAAAAACGTATTCTTTATAAAATGAACGGTCCTTATCATTATTCAGCTTTCAGAGTTCAATGAAGAGTATGACCAGCATGAAAGTGTTACCTCACTTCCAAGAACATCAGGGAACTTGATGTATGTTCTTCCGAGAACTTGAGGGCAGTTTTTCAGAGAACTTGAGGAAAGGTCTTTTGAGAACTTCAGAGAAGTTCTCCCGAGAATTTCAAGAAAGAAGAAGATCCTTACTTGATGGATGTTTATTTGAGAAATTCAGGGAAGTTCTTCCAAAAACTTCAATGCAATTCTTACGAAAACTTCAGTAAAGTTCTTTCGTGAACTGAAGGGAAGGGAAATCGAGGGAAGTTCTTCCGAGAATTTCAGTGAAGATCATCTGAGAAATTCAGGGAAGTACTTCCACAAATTTTAAGACGGATCTTCGGAACCTTTAATAAACTTCTTCCGAAAGTTTGAGGGAAGTTCTGCCGAGAACTGGAAGAAAGTTTTTCTGAGAATTTGAGAAAATTTCTTCCGCGAACTTCATTGAAGATCTTCCTAGGACTTCTCAGCAGTTCTCCAAAGAATTTTTAAGAAAGAAACAGAATTCAACAGAACTTCAGGGAAATTCATCCGAAGAATTCAGGGAACTTGAGGAAACATTTCCCGAGAACTTTAGGGAAGTTTTTCCGAGAACTTAAGGAAAGATCTTTTGAGAACTTCAGAGAATTTCGGGAAAGTTTATCCGAGAAACTCAGGGAAGTTCTTCGAAGAACTTTAGTGAAATGCTTCTGAGAACAAAAATAAAATTCTTCCGAGAACGTAAGGGATTTTTTCCGAAAATTTAAGGAAAGTTGTTTAGAATTTTTTTGGAAAAATCTTACGAGAACTCCAGGGAAGTACTTTCGTAAATGTTCCGAAAGATCTTCAAATATTTCAATCAAATTCATCTGCGAAGTTCAGGGAAGTTCTTCCAAGTACTAAAAGGAAGTTATTACAAAAGGTTGAGAGAGCTTCTTCCGTGAACTTCAGGAAAGATCTGCTTAGGGAACGTCCATTAATTATGTCATGCAAAAAGTGACTTTTTATACCCCCCCTCCCTTTTGTCACGTTTTTTGTATGGACCTTAATTTTTTTTTGCATGGATTGTCACGTTTTCTAAACCCCCCTCCCCCCTTACTGTGTGAAATTATTAATGGACCTTCCGTTAGAACTTCTGAAGTTCTTCTGAGAATTTCAAGAAAGAAAAAGATTTTGAAAATACTTCAGAGAAAATTATCCGAGAAATTCAGAGAAGTTCTTTCAAGAACTTCAATGAAATTATTATGACAACGTCAGTAAAGTTCTTCTAAGAACAAAAAAGAAGTTCTTCCGAGAATTTGTGGGAACTTCTTACGGGAACATGATGGAAAATCTTCTACAACTTCAAAGAAGTTCTTCCGAGAATTTCAAGAAAAAAGAAGACCTTTACAGAACTTCAGGGAAGTTCATCAGAGAACTTTAGGGAAGATCTTCTGAGAACTTCAGGGAAGTATTTTCGCAAATTTTTATAAAGATTTTTGGAAACCGCAAAGAAATTATTCCAAAAACTTGTGGGAAGTTCTGCCAAAAACTAAAAGAATTTAAGGGAAGTTCTCCCGAGAATTTGAGGGCAGTATTTTTGATAGCTTCAGGGAAGTACTTCCAAGAATTTCAATGGAATTCTACTGACAACATCAGCTGAGTTCTTCCTAGATCTGCAGGAAATATCTTTTGAGAGCTTCAGGGAAGTACTTCCGGAAATTTCATGAAAGGTCTTCGGAAATTTATCTGAGAAGATCAGGAAAGTTCTTGCAAAAACTTCAATGAAATTCTGCTGAGAACTTCAGGGATGTCGTTAAAGAACAATGAAATTTTTACGACATGGAATTTCTTCCAGGAACTAATGGAAAGTTTTCCGAGAACTTGAGAGAAGTTCTTTCGAGATTCGGAGGGAAGTTCTCCTGAGAACTTCAGGGAAGATCTTCTCAGAACTTCAGAGATGTATTTCCGAACATTTCAAGAAAGCTCTGCAGAGAATTACAGAGAAGATCTTGACAGGATTCAGGGCAATTCTGCAGAGAACGTCAGGGAAGATCTTCACAGAACTTCAGGAAAGTGCATTCGAGAACTTTAGGGTAATTCTTCCGAAAAATTTAGGGAACTTCTGCCCTGAACGTTAGGGAAGTTCTTCTGAGAACTACAATAAAATTTATCCGAAAATTTCAAGTTCTGCGGAGAACTTCAGGAAGGTTGCGCCGAAAACTTCAGGGAAGTTTTTCCAAGAACTTCAGAAAAATGTTTCCGAGAACTTCAGGGCTGTCCTTCCGAGAACCTCGGGGAAGATCTTCAGAGAACTTCTTTGGAAATCTTCAATGGAGTTCTCCGAGAAAGGTATGATATTCAGAGAACTTCAGGAAAATTTTTCGGAGAACCTCATGGAAATTCTTGATAGTACAACTACAGGGAAGCTTTTCTTCAATGAAATTCTTACGACAGGGATTTTTTTTCAGGAACTTATGGAAAGTTTTCCAAGAACTGGAGGTAAGTTCTTTCGAGATTTGGAGGGAAGTTCTTCCGAGAACTTCAGGGAAGAGCTACTCAGAACTGCTGAGAAGTATTTCTTAACATTTCATGAAAGTTCTGCAGAGAATTACGGAGAAGATCTTGACAGGGTTTTCGAGAAGTACATTTGAGAATTTCAGGGAAGTTTTTCCAAGAACTCAGGGAAATTTTTTCTGAGATCATTAGGGAAATCGTTCAGAGAACTCTATTGAAGTTCTTATGAGAACTTCAAGGAAACTATTCAGAGAGATTCGGGAGAGTTTTGCCGAGAATTTCAGGGCAATTCTGCAAAAAACGTCAGGGAAGATCTTCACAAAACTGCCGGAAAGTGTATTCGAGAACATAACGGTAATTCTTCCGAAAAATGTAGGGAACTTCTAACGAGAACTTTACGGAAGTTCTTCTGAGAACTCCAATAAAATTTAACCAAGAACTTTAGAGAAATTCTTCCGAGAACTTCATGGCTGTCTTTCCAAGAACCTCGAGGAAGATCTTTAGAGAATTTCAGGGAACTTCTTTGGAGAACTTCAATGAAGTTCTCCGAGAACTTTAGGAAGGATATTCAGAGAACTTCAGGAAAATTCAGGGAACTACTTCAGGGAAATTCTTGGAAACACAACTACAGGGAAGCTTTTCAAAGAATAACCTCAGGGAAGTTCTTTAAAGAACTTCAGGGAAGTTGGGAGTTTGGTGAACTTTCCTGAAGTTCTCGGAAGAACTTTCCCTAAGATATCGGAAGTACTTCCTTGAAGTTCTTGGATTAACTGCTCTGATGTTCTTGGAAGAACTTGCCTGAAATTTTCGGAAGGGCTTCTTTGCAGTTCTCGGAAAGACTTCCTCTGGTTCTCTTAATAACTTCCTAGTAGTTCTGTGAAAAACTACCCTGAAGTCTTGCGAAGATCCGTTTTGAAGTTTTGTGAAAAGTAGTTTTCGTAAAAATCAATAAAAAAGAAGTTATATAAGTACATTGTAGTGATTAATTGAACATGAAATAATATTTTTCCCTGTACGAAGGTCAATTACGGTTCACAAACATCTGCAGCTTTTCGTTAATTAAGTTTAATGCATCAGTTTGTTTTGCTTGCTTCCAAGATTCCTTTCTTCGGTCATCAACATTTTCTCCTTAGATCCCATGTAATACCCTTGCAATACCCCTCTTTAATTAACGTTTCCAGTTAACGTCATTAAGTGAACATGCTTATGCTCTATCAATAAAATAGTAAATCTCTCAACTTGATCTTAGCCTTTGTATGAAATACAACTTTATGCAATTATGGAAAGGAAACTTGAGAAAACTGGTAAACATTTCGATTTCGGGACAAACGCAAGCGTGTCCGAAAATATATTTTGCAACTTTGTTCGCTTCAGTGGTTTTGCACCCCGTTCACACTACAACCTTTATTACGTGATATAGAGTATCTTGACATCAAATGCTGTGCACATTATTTCCAGAGAAAACTAGATGTATAGATGCTGATATCAAGATACTCTATATCACGTAATATAAGTTGTAGTGTGAACGTACTATTAGTCAAAATAAGAATTTCTTTCAGTGTATGGTTTAGCTGTTAGTGGAGCTGTAACCTACGCGTCGATTCGCAAATTGTTTTCTTTTAAAGTGAAGTTTCAAAAATAGGGTCTCGACAACAGGGGCTATGAAATCTTATTTGGAAAACAATCGCTATTTCGGCCGGGGTGGCGCAACAAACGGTGTCGAATGTCATTAGCAAGTTTCTTCTAACAAAAACAATTCAGAGGAATCCAAGAATACCTGTAACTAGAAATGAGAAGAAAAATTAGTATTTTCCATTTAATTCCAACTACCTTTGCTTATCTTGACAGATACGCGTATTTCGTCTACAATGTGTAGACTTATTCAGTGTCTCGTACTAATAACTCGACTTTGAGGTTTGGCCAACACTGTCTTGACCCACGTCAAGTAGAAGTCACAAAGCCTTGTGTGCATTGCTTGCATATTCTTAGTAGCTATATAAATAGATTGAAAATGTTTCTTCTCATTTCTGTTTGAATTCACAGGAAGAATTTGAAAAGGGGAACATGAAAAAACCAGATTAGAAACAAGTGGTGGTGAAAGTATACAAGAGAAAGCTCAACATGTCGGTCAGAGATAATGCCAAAAGAGTGGATATAGCTAAGTCAACTGTGCAGGAAAATAAAGTGGGATGTGGATTAAAGTCATTCAAAGCCCAGGAGAAACCTTGCCAAGCTGATAAAGGGTTTGAAAAAGCAAAAAGTTTATGCCGAAAACTATATGAACTATATGAACATACGTGAAGAATGACTTTTCACGAATCCCTGGTAATAAATTCTACCCAACGAAGGACAGAGGAAACCTAGATTCTATGTTTTAAGAACAGAAGATAGAAAAATTAGCAAAACAAATCGTTTAGCAAGCCATCTGTAGGTGCGGTAAAATCAGCCAACCATTAATCTCTACCAATATTAACAGTAAAATCTTCATCAAAGAGTGCCTTCGAAAACGCCTACTGCCACTAATTAACTGCCACTAATCAACAGTGACGAAGAAATGGTACGAGGAAAATAATGTCATTGTGGTTCCTCGTGACATTAAACTTCCAAACTGTCCAGAGCGCTGACCGGCCGAGAAATTTTGGTTTAAGGCCGCCTGTCGGAAAACGGGAAGAGAGTCAAAATCGGTTCAAAACTTCAAGCATAAGTGGAAAAAAGCTTACAAAGCCAGGAGAGAGAAGCTTGTCCAAACCTGTTGTCAAATATTTTTGTCTTGATTGATTAATCATTTTCGTATTTTCGTCTATCTCCGAGACATATGTGATTTTCTTCGTATCTTTTATGAGTAAAAACCTATGCCATTTTCTATGATTTTTGGAAATCTTTAAGAATTTATATTCGATCTGTTGGTGTTCTTAAGAACAAGATTGAAACGGATTTCCAAAATGTCACATTTTCAACATTCTTCTGTGACGACAATATCATTCCCAACTCACCACCATGAGCATCATACCATGAAAAACTAGCCCCACCAACCATTATATCGCCTAGCTCGTATATGTAGACATCATAACTAGATAACCTATGATGCAAGGCTTGCGTGCAAGTAGCAGTGCAATAATAATAATACCTATTCCGCCTCAGGTAGTCCGCAATAGTGAGTTATAAAACAACGAGACCTTCATAAACCCGCAATAAGGATACGAGTAAGCTGCCCCCTCCCCCCCCCTCATCAACCACTCTCATCTTTCCACTGCTTCTTACACGCAAAACGCTCGAGGGAATTGCTCTACTGCTCGGCGAGGGTCATAATTCTACTGCTGTACATTAATTAACAGAAACGATCCAGACGGGGCAGTACCTGTATACTTTGAGTGCGCTTTTGGAGGAAATTTCTTTTTCCCTGCTGCCATAGTGAGTACATGATCGACCAAATTGGACAAATTATAGGAACTTTAAAGTGTTCGTTCCAAGGGTAGTGTTGCCAAGGGTGTGGAACAATAATGAAAGGGATCGACAGCAGCAAATTAATGTAGTGAATTTAACAAGTAGGAGGAAGAAGTGAGCCTAGTAAATCTCAAAATCAAACGCATTATTTGAGTGCGCAAACGCTGTAATCTTGATACTTGTGTTTGATTAGTTTGAGCGATGATTTTTTTGTACAACTTAAATGTTTTTGAAAAGTTAGGACCACGCTTAACTTTAGCACTTTTACAAAAATTTCCATTATTGTGCTTTGTATTTAATTTTTTTTCCGAAAACTTCTATGATTGTATGAAGTTCATAGACCCTAGTTTGACTTTTATTTAGTTAAACTTTTTTCGCATGCCTCTGTTTTAACTTGGTAACTTTTATTAAGTTATGTATTAAATTATTTTATTCATCTATTTAACCCTAGAATTCAATAAATTCCAAAAAGCGCAGGGAAAACTTGACAAAAGATGCCGAAAAGCATAATGTATCATTAAAAATACTAATTCTCAAGTAAATAGTTCTTGAGTTCTATCAGCAAAGATTTCACAGTATCACGTCAAGATAAACTGCTTATACGCTTATAAAATTCAACTTTAAAAATGTACAAAAATCAGCTTGTTTCAATATAATTGAACTTCTAATAAATAACGCAGAACCAGCAAGCGTTTTTTTAATTCCTCGAGTTTTCAAGAAAATAAAAATCATTAAGAGTTCTTTGAAAATAATATTGGATCCACAACATTTCAAAGAAATTTTCTCTTTTTGATTATCTGATTACCTGAATTTCTATGCGATTTTCCAGTTGGATAAACGTGTTTGTATTTTTTTCTGTATTAAATAAACTTGCGTCGTAAGTTTCTCGACACGAATAAAGTTTGATGAAGTTTTCAAAAAGTTTTGCAAAATTATATCAATAATTCTGAAAATTTTCATTGATTTGTTTTCTTTGTTTGAAGCGTTGATTTATAAAAGCATTCCTTGAATGCTTTCGTGAACCTCTAATGAAACTTAAACAAAGCCTGGGGATTTTAAACAAATTCCAATTCCGATGCAGCCAAAAATTAATAACACTTTAAAACAAATAAACTGTTAATGGAGTTTTACAAATAATAATTCTTCGTAACTGAATAACTCTCAAGACATCAGTCCGCTTTCAATAGGAGCTATGGCAAAGCTCAAAAAACTTTTCGATAATTTGAACTTAACTTGACTTAACTTGAGGTCTGTTTGATTACAAGAGCTTCAAAACAAGGACTTCTAACATCTGAACTTTTTTTAAATATAGAATGCTTTCAACAAACAAAACATGACGACTTTATATGGAAAATAAAATCGTTTCAGAATCAGTTTCATCTTATTGGTGGATATCAATGTCTGTAAAAATCTGTAATTTTATCCCAATACGAGGGGTACGCAACTTTGCGATTTCACATTGGATCGCTTCAAATCCTTATCAAATTCACACAAAAAACATCGCTTCCACTATCGCTATCAATCGCAACAGTATTATGAATCGCGAAATTAATTGCGTAATCGCGTCTCACCGTCACCGATTCTTACTCGAATCGCGAACAAAGTTATGGATGGTCTGGCAGCTTTGACATTCATATTCGAGGTACCCTTTTCTTTTCTGGCAACAATGTCGAAACTGTTTTGATTATTTCGAGTAAGTGAATCCAAGCAAGCAAATCAGTAGTTTTGTTTACGTTATTTCGGTGCCAAAAAAGCCATTACTATCTTCGCTTGACTATCGAATGAGTTTAGTTTGTCAAGTTTGAATCTGCGTATCTTGTGTAACTGTTGTATTATTCAGTACCATTGTTTATGTAGCCTTTTATGTGACAAAAATACGAATTTTAAATGCGTAATAAAGAAAGAGTTCCGATTCCAAAAACTTTCTGTTTTAGCCACAAGATTGTTCTGCTGGCTGCGTCCCTAAAGAGCGCTTTCGAATGAATTGCACTAGTATCAACTGCTTCTACATGGATGTTGTTTTATGTTTTCTGTCTCATGTATTAAAGTCTGACAGGTTGTTATCACTCTGATAATGGTCTCGTATTAAATAAAACATGATGGGTACTCTGATTTCTTTTTAGTCGAAGTAGTCACTGGTCCTAGTAATTAGGGCAAGTTTGTCCGTGGCATCTCCTATTCGTGCAACTAATCTCTGGGATCTATTTCTAGCAAAGAAAGGCCAGCCTTTTGCTTTCACAGCTCCCGCCATTTACATCAGCAAGGCTCTCTCACCACTCATTAAATCAAAATCTTCTGGTTTCTCTATACTTCCGTAATACTAGACTTCCTGCAGGGAGGTTCATGAGCTCTGGAAATCGTCATATACCAGTCTCCATTCTTCAGATTTGCTCTTCGCTGAGGTTCAACCGTCAGCTTTCTTCAACACGGACACGGAACTGACGTCGACTCGCCTGGCGGCCTAACGCAGAAAAGACTACGAAAAAAAATCCGTAGCATGGATAGTGAAAACTGCGAGATTCTTGCGATGTCAGGAGAAAAATTTACTGATTTAATATCTGGAAGAGAGAAATGTCATTTTATTTCTGGCAGTTCTGGTTGTCAAATTTTTCGAGCAGTTCAATGTCAGCAATAATTTTCGCGCTCTCATCGCGATTGATCATAAAACGCTTTCAGCAGAAAGAAAATCGTCATCATCGTTTTATGCCAGGGAAGCGTTATCTAACGCTTATCGTGGGAGTTGCAGCCCCTCGTCCCAATATCTGTATAATGTCTGAAATCTGTTTGAAGTCTGTATGCATGATCAAATGTGTGTATTCATAAAGACATGGATGTATATCTGGCATCCCTGAACCAAACTTTCAAATTTTCACAGTATATGGGCAACTAGTATATATTGACTACTGACCGGTGAACCGACCACCGGTGGTGGGGTAATCGCATAAAATATTGGAACATTTAGTAACTATTTTTTAATGTACACTTTGGTCAACTTATCGTATCGCTACATCATCTGGTGCATTCCAGTGATTCCTCGGGGTAGTCTAAAGGTGTTCTCGGCTATCAATAAAGCGAGTATCATTCCTACCTTTTCCTTATTTGACCTGCATTCGGGAGAGGCCGTCGCCGGTATTGCCTTATTTTGGGATCGCCCGTTTTCACACATTGAGGATGTTTGTAAGTCCCAAGTACCGTTTGTTGGTTCTCTGTGTAATAACGGCTGACCTGGTAATAACGGAGTAGCTGGTCAATCATGCTGATACTACAGAGGAATATGAAAAAAAGCGATCAATAAAGCTATACAAAAACAATTCAAGGAAACATGATATTTCACTTTATTCAAACTGTACTAATAATGCACGAATGGTTGATATTTTTCAACAAGTTATTTAAAAAATATAAACAGATACTGCAAATATTCAGGTAACATTGCGATCACCTGTTTAGGTTAACGAATACTGTTTGAAATATATGATAAACTTTTTGAAACATGTTCTTGTTTAAGTAAGTTGAGAATGTCTCCTTGGCCTGTATACAATATTCACACTAAATTTGTTCTATACCATACTAGTTTGCGGACTAGTATTTTTTTAACCGCATGAAAAACACTCCAAACATAATCTTGGGCAGTCCCCAGTTATTAGTGCCGGCTTGCGTTTTTCGAAATAAAATTCATAAAAATAATAAAATTAGAAAAAAAAATTAAATGTCATAACTTATTTATTAATTCACTTTACTTTACTAATTTTTTATGAAATATAGCAGCCTGCTATGTGATTCCTTTCTGAATCCTATTTCCATGTTTCTCTGGCCAATCTATCCCAAAAAATTGTTACACATTTTGAGCCTCGGGTAAACCGCGAGCAGACGGTCTAAGTTCTAGTTCTAGATCTATATATAAAAACAATGAATGATTGGCTCCGTAAAGCTAACGCAATTGAGCCTCCCAAATAAATGAGCTAGTAAAAAAAGGTCGTCAAAAATACATTTGTAGTTTGATTTTCCTCAGACTTTCAGGAAATAAACAACAACATTATAGTTAGATTTCTAATTCTAATTCAGCACTCATAAGGTTTTGGGCAATAGTGGAGCCGACTTCTCATTCCGTTTTGTCGTACGTACGAGTAAGACGTGCTTGGTGTTCTGCTCTTCTGAAGGAAGCAAAAGAGGTGAAAAGTGGCTGAAAATTAAAGAAAACTGTGCTCTGTGGAGGTTCAAGTGAAACGAGGTTATTGCACAGTGGTCCAGAATGCGAATTTAGCTGGAAAGATACATTGTCAGCCTAAGTTCGAAGTTTTGGAGCAGAATTGTTTTCCACAAAGTTGTTTCTAATAACAAGGTGCTTCTTTTGGTGTGAATAAAAACTAGGGTGGTCCTTATTTTCAGAGATATCAAAAATCTAACTTTTTTATTCGCAGAAATAAATTCGGAGAAGTTGTAGAATAAATAATGTCAAGCAACTTTGATGGTGATTTTTATCTGCACATTTTGATATGACCGATTTGGAGCATTTTTTCCTACGTAGCTTTCCGGTGAGTTTGGTGAGTTGAAGTCTTTTGATACAAAAACAAAATCTGTAGCAGTTAAACAGCGGGGGTCAAATGCGGTCAAAATAGTGTCTCGCCTTCGTGAGACCACAGGAATGGCAGCAGGCGCTTTGGAAGGCACTCTTCTCGGTAGATTTGCCCATTCGTGGCAAATTGAATTTAGCAATTGAACACCCTCCTTGCCTTCACCGGATGAGCTGTCATCGGAATTTTGCCGCTTCCTGACCATCGCTGGGTTGTCTGGATCTCTTCGAATGACTTCATGACCTGGGTCATCGTCCAATGATGGAATCCCAGATGTTTTCCGATCCATCTGTGGGACACAGATTCGGATTTTCTACGACGGCGCACATATTTTATTTTTCCGATGCCATCTCAATAACCACTTGATAGATTGTGGTTAGCTCTTAGCTAGTTTTAGTCAAAATTTCATAAATTTAAACCCACACGCTAAAATTTTACTGGATAATCATTATGTCGAATACACTCAGCGAAATAAACTTTCGAAATTCATAAGATTGCATTATGATTATATGCTATAAGAACTCAGTATAAATTTCATGAATTTGCCTTATGAAATAAAATCATGATGAAAATATTACAATATGGAGCAAGCTGGATTCAAACCTTCAACGTGGAGCTTAAGGCTTCTGTGACTTGCCCACTAGTATATACCAACACTTGTAATTAGGAAAACTGGAAGGTGTACAAGAACAACTTCGAGAAAAACAAAATCCATTCATAAGTCAACCTTATGAAGCTCCAAAGCATCGTTCATAAGTTGAACCTTATGAAATTCTTAAGTTTATTTGACTGAGTGTATTTTTTCGAGTATAGTCTTTGGTGTGTATTGTTATTGTCAATCTGTGATAATTGAGGAATCGTATCATAAATTGAATTCGAATGAATCATACCTATCATAAATTGTAATGAGTAAAAGGGGTCACATCTCACCACATAGGGGGATAAATTCGGGTTTTTGAAACAACAAATCATCAGGTTTCGGATCTGCAAAGGAGTTGCGCCACTTATCAGTTACATTAATAAAGTTTTGACGTAGGACTACGTCTTTGTTTTCTATAATGGGGTACAACTTAAACAAAAGCGCATTGCGATTGTCAGGTTTTGAGCGTTAATATGTCAGTCATTTCTCAAGTTCAATACACAACAGTGTGGATTTCGGGTCAAATACTATTAAAAAATTCATAAATGTTACGCTTTGTCTTAAAAAATATATTAGCCCCTTCAGGCCTAAGGGGTCATATATGACCCCAAAAGAAAAATAGCTGTATAAAATCACAGACTGAATTAATGTGCTTGTTTGTTTTAAAACAATTTTTCGGTCTGGAAAAATAAAAAAAAATTAGTTTAAGGTCGCATTGGCGACCTAGAATATCCTAAATATGAAAAAGTTTAGAAAAAATGCCTTATTAATAGTATAAAGCCTTGTTTCAGAATATAGTACATATGCATAAGGATGTAAAATAAATTGGTGATAAACGTTAAATATTTTTGTCTTTTTCTGGGATGTTCCAGGTTACCCAAAATCCACTTGAGATAAGAACTTCAGATCTACAGTTGTTAACAGTAGCTTTTAGGGCTATAAAAGAATATGATATGTATTCAATCACATTGAATGAAGTTTTTGGAAGGTCAACAGTCATTATTTGATGATTTTGTGATGTTCTAGGTCATCAAAACTGTTCTTGAGTTCTGAGCTTAAGATATACAGTAGTAACTATAGCTTTTTGGGCTATACAAAGTAACCCTACGTACTCATTCATATTAAGTGAAGATTTTATAATGTAAACAAACATTTGGCTTTTGGGCTATGTAAGGTGACTATATGTATTCAAACATATTCAATGAATCTTTTGGAAGGTCAACAGTCAATATTTTATAACTACACAGATAAAAAGAAACACTGAATTTTCTGCGTTATCTAATGCACCTAAAGGGAATCCGAGATTTGGCAGAAAATAATATGATATTTCATGTAAATTTAAGCCAGATAACGCCTGAATCTAGCCTGTTGTATGAAAGATTGCAAACAATATCGTTGTTTATGCTCCTTTGGCTTAGAATTACACGAGGGGAAATTTTACGCACTTGTTAAAATTAATTATTTTCAGTGTATCTGATCCTCTAGGTCACCCAAACTGTCCTCAAAACTTTAGATTTACAGTTTTAACAGTAGTTTTTAGGCAATACAAAGTTACAATAAATATTCAAACATATTCAATTAATATTCTTAAAGGTCAACAAACAACATAAAGCAATATGACATGTTCTGGGTCATTCAAACAAGGATAAGATCAGAACATAGGACCTACAGTTGAAATAAAAAGTTATTCTAACTATAGCTTTCTAGACCATACAAAGTAGCAATAGGTATTTGGCCAATTTAAGTGAGTTTTCTGGAAGGTGAACAGATAGAATGAGATATCGTGGGATGTTTTAGGTCACCAAAACTGTGGTGTTCTAGGTTAAAAAAAAGTTAAGAAGTTAGGATCTACAGTCGTAACATAAGGTGTTTAACCTATGAAAGTTGATGATATGCATTCAAACACATTCAGTGAATCTTCTTTAAGGTCACCAGTAATTATCAGATTATATTGGGATGTTCAAGTTCATAAAAACTGACTTAAGTTCAGAACTTGAGATATACAGTAGTAACCGTAGCCTTTTAGTCTATACAAAACTATGATAGCTATTCAAAGATATTCATTGAATATTCTGAAACATCCACAGACATCATAGGATAATCTTGTTAGCGTTAGGTCATTCAAAACTTAAGGCCTACAACTGTAGCAGTAGCTTCATGCGGTATACAAAGTTAGGTTAGTTTGTTAGGCATGAATATCCCAAGATGATCTTATAATATCTGTTGGTCTTCCAGGGAATATGTTTGAATATATATCATAACACTGTAAATCGGATAAAGCCACTTTTACAATTGTAGAGCTTTAGTTATGAACTCCAGGACAGATTGGACGATCTAGAACGTGTCAAAAAAACAAATCCTACTTTTTTCAATCACTTCTATGTTATTGAGCACCAATTAAATAAGAACACATACGCTAGGAAAATTTGAGGCCTGAAAGGGTTAGTTAAAAGAATATTGCATTGTACAATCGGAATGGCTTACATTTAGTTGCATAGTCATACGTCATCATTCCGAATAACCCAATGGGGCTGTACCTTGAAATTTTCTTGTAAAGTGGGCATTGTTGTGTTGCGTAAATGAATTGCAATTTGTCGAATTCATACGTCAGAGTCTTATTGGTTAATTTTGTGCTATTAAAATCTTTAAAGAGCATGAGTCAAATCCTCCTTTCATCCTCGCCTTGCAATCCAAGAACATAGAATATCATTCTTAAATTCCTTGAATCCATAATAGGCACCATTGAAACTTTTCCTCGAGTCGAGTTATTAGTACGAGACACTGAAGAAGTCTGCACATTGTAGACGAAATACGCGTATCTGTCGAAGATAAGCAAAGGTAGTTGGAATTAAATGGAAGATACTAATTCTTCTTCCAATTTCTAGTTACAGGTATTCCACTAAACAGCTCAAACCACTCTAGGATTCAACTTTCCTTGCTAAACAAATGGAAGAAAAACGCCTGGCTTTCCGAAATCCACTTTTCGATTACCCCGAAAGCACAATGTAGCACCAAATCGGTTTCCACGGTTTACCCAGTTACATCAAAAGCAGCTGACCGAACGACTGCCGGTGAGCACCGACCGCCAACCACAATAAGCATGCGATGCGTGGGCCGAGGTGCTGTAACCTAGGAGAGCAGGAGGCCGAGGAGACAAATTGCCATCCATTTTTCCATTTTTGGCTCCTTTTTCAAAAGAAAACCCGTTCAGATGAGACTTGAAAGCAAAGGAGAGGAAAAAAAATCACTCAAACCGGAAGAAGGCCCTCCGTAACGAGTTGCTCGTTTCGAACTTTTCCGAGTCGAGTTTTCCGCCTCCGGTTTCATTGAACTGCGGCTATGCTAGTTTTGGCGTCTTTCTTCTCGTTCGATCTTTAGAGTTCTTTCATATTTTCACCGCTTGTCGGTTGGCCTCCGAGGAAGCGCCCGTTGGCGGCACGGACCACTGACACCTCTCTCACACAGGACGCTGAAAAATGGTCAAGTCCTTTGGATGGTGAGGAGAAGGAGGAGGAGGTCGGTCATGGACGTGAGTCATCTGACATAGCAGAAATTGGACATCCGGAAAACGGGAAATCCTCTTGTAATTCCCCTTGGTGCGGCTTGGTCATTGGATCGTTTTTTTCCCCTCTTTGACCGTTGTGTCCCTAATGGTCAAACTATTGGATAAATCGCAATAGGTGGTAATCACGTTGGTGCAAATAGAAACATTATTGAAAAAAGCTAGGCCTACTTGATAATGAGCTTCAAATGAGCGACGTTTCGGCGAAAGTTAAAATCCGGATCTGGAATTCTTTCACTTTTCATGGGTGTTTCCAACGTCTACCAAGTGGAAAATGCTTGGGAAAAATATATCAACAATATAAATAACGTGACCGGAACGCTTATTATCTGTTCGTGCGCTTTTGCCGATGAGTAAAAGCCTTAGAGTGAATCAGAGGCCAGTTCTTGTGCGGAAGTGCGGGGTCAGTTGTTCAAATCATGCGAGGCGAAGTGGAACGAAAGTTTCTTTTCTTCATTTTCTTTTCCGCTGCGTGTGGATGTGTGTGAAAACAGCAATGTCCCTTTTTCCGGCGAGATGTTCGCCTCGATGGGACCAGAAATTGGGAGGAGTTATCACGTGATAAAGAAGGACCACTCAAACTGTGATATTCGAGATGCGATGTAATTCCAATTTTTCACTTTTCATTCGCGTGGATTTGAAAAGCGGACAAATATGAAGCCGATTAAAGAGTTTCGACAACTGCCCAGAGGCGGTTTTTGCAGTTCTTCTCTCGTGGGATAATTTGCTGAGAATGATGACAATTATTGGACATTTCGCCGAGACTGGTTCTTCTGAAACCGGTCAATTTTGGAAAGTTAGTCAACGGTCCGAGGACTTTTGGAAATGAGGTCGGTTCGCGCTCTGATGAAGGTTGGAATTGTGGAATAACAAAGAAAGCGAATGAGGGGGCAGGAGGAGTCGAGCAAATGTTTTATTATTCACTTAAAACATGTCCGAGAGGAAAAACAACGATACCATTTCGCGTAAACATACCAACTACATGGAAATGACCATGCTTTCTTTACGCCCTGGCATTCCAACTAATGGTAAGGCCATCGTTACAAACCACCCCGCACGAAACGGGCGGATGCGAGTTAATTCTTCGGCCCGAAAAAGTTACGCGGTCGGGTGAAATGCTGTTCTGAAATTCCAGACTCATGTGTAGGCGCAAAAGCCTCCTTGTTATTATTATTCATCGCAAAATGTTCGTTTGTAGCAACTGGCGCGTAGTAAACAAACTCTTATTTCCATCGACGAAAGTCGTGTTCCCCATCGTTCGTTACGTTGTTGCTTCGCGTTGCTCCCAATCCCCTCGCGGTGACGCGGATGCCGCGTGAAACTGAAGCCCCGCCGTCTACGCCAGGTTACCGCGTCACTCGTCATCGGCCAGGCCGGCCCTCACGCCAGCTACTTCCGACCGACGGTTGCTTTGATTACCATTTCGCTGGTGCATGCTGCGCCGATAATCTTGCTACGACACGAGAAGTCACCTGAATCCGGCATAAAAAAAACGTCCTACGGTCGAGATGAAAACCGACTGGGTCGGAGCGAACGGTCAACACCGAAGGTCCAGAACAGCACTCCTCGGCCTCGCTCACCCGCACCGGGGTGGCCGGTGGTCTAGCATCGATCGGAATAAACGGTAAGAATTTCGGTTGTGGAAACACGCGGCACTTGAACCGACCGACCGGTGGCACCGGTTTGGGCGCAAAAAAAAAACAGCCGCGGGCCACAAAAAGAAAAAAAAGGGCAGAGAGAAAGGCAAAGAGGTGTCTTCCCTCCCAATGCGACACTCTGACCGGCGCCTTGGATGTCTGGTGCGACCGACTATGCATGAATTTGGGTCGACGACGACAAATACTCCGTGTGCTAGGTAGGTAGGTAGGCAGGTGTTACAGAGAATGACGAGGGGAGGCTTTGGTCTCAGAAATTCCCAAATTCCCTCGATGACGAAATTGATGACGACTGACGGTGTGACTGCTTCCTGACAGAGCACTGTTATGTCTGCTACGTTGAGCGGGGTGAGTTCAATTTTACGAGCGACGCTCCCATTGATTTTCCCGTTGATGGTGCGTTGGCAGCTGGAACTCTTTCGACAGGTACGAGAACACTGGTTTTCAATTCCGCGGGATTCCAGCGTTTAACAATATTGAAGGAGTTGACTCATTCTCTAAATCGATACCGGTCTTAGAAGGCCATTCTTCAGATGAATAAGACAGCTTTATCTGAGAGAAGAAGAAAATAAAGAATTGGTTAATAGATGATTTTTGTTTTTTTTTTTTTTTTTCTATGGACGGAAACCCGCCATGGTATTCAATCAGATTTTTCAGCATGTGAAAAAAACTTCAATTGTGTTAATTAATTAATTAATTGTGTTAATACTTATTCTTGCAAAAAACAGTCATTAGACAGTGGATGCTGTTATGCGTCTGCTATTATTCATTTTTTTTCTGTGAATATAAGTCACTTCCCATTTTTTCAGGCGGTCGAAAAACGTGGCAACTACTACTGTCAAATACAAACGCTCATTATATGCTATCTGACTTCTGTTATAAAGCACGATTTAAAGTAAATTTGGACGCATTCAAGTGATCATAACTCAAGAATTAAACAACATACACGGTTGATCAAAACGTCAACAAAAATTCAAACGATATATTACAAGTTGTATCGCATTCTACCGTTGAACGAACCTGTCGCACACGCCTTGTGATCCCCGATCATCATGACCATCATGATCATGCCGCAGTCGCCCAGCGACACGTGGCGATACCGGCAACGAGCTCATTCCACTTTAAACGCATTTGTTGTGCATTTGTCACTTCTTAACCCCATCTTCGCAGTTTTCGCTTGACAATAGCCCAATATTCTTAGATCGGTCTGAACTCAGGACAATTCTGAGGACTAATTTCTTTGCGACACGAACCCGGGCTGCGTGCCGGGTTCCGCATGCACCTTTCGCCTCGGCTCTTTTGTCACCTGGATTGCCACCGTAGTGCACCTCAGAGTATCGCTTGCAACGTTTGATTTACCAGGAGTACACTACCGTTGACACGATAATGAAATATGAGGAAAAATTTTCACTGCAGTTTCTTCGTCAATGAAACATCACCGATGCCTTTCCAAACGTTTTTTGTTTCCAGCCACCAGGAACGCCCCGGTGGCGTATTAACCATACGTCCCAGAATTTACTCTAAGTCGAGCTTTAACTAGCGTTATGTTTAAATAAATGCCCAACTGAAGTTGAAATAAAGGAGAAAAACTGAGGCCATAACTAAGGAATCAATTTCCGAAACAACTCGCCCCTCAACAAGCCTTCTCTTTGTTTGCCACTATGAACAAGGATAGGATAAAAATCGTGTTTAGCACGGACGGGGAACGGTCCCAAATATCTTAGATTTCTATGAATGATTTTGGAGATGTTTCGTATTGTAGTATGAGGTGGGCAATATGGCCAATGGAAGCTCAGAAATACTTGTTTCGCCCTAAATGCGCATCCTTGTATTATGCTATGGCGAACACCCCAGACAATTCTATTGCCCTTTATTGAAGAAGTAATTTTCGTCCAACTCTAAGATAACCATTGTTTGCAAGTATTTAAATTTTAAAAATACAGGCAGGCTCAACGTCAGTGGTGTAATGAATGCAAGCGTGACTGTTACTTGGCACCCTCTTCAGTGGAGCCGAGTTCAATCCGAGTCGACGTCGGTGGTATTTCCGGAACAAAAATCTGGTCACGTCCTCTTCCTTCGGAAGGGAAGTAAACCGTTGGTCCTGGCTCATCTTCATGGCGTATAGGTGGTGGTCTAGGCGGTGGAGGTCGTCTCGCTGGCGTCGGTGATTGTCACCATGTATTGAGGAAATGACCGACGGAAAGTAAATAACAAATTTGAAATATTTTGCGCTCAGTGTGTGTAAGTCGATGTTTCAAGTTTCTACGGTTTTTCATAGCAACTAAGACATTTTTTTAAAGTCACCTATACATCACTGTTTTGTACGTCATTTCGAGTTACGTTGATATAAAAAAATCGATCGAAAGTTAAAGCCCTTTTCAAATGGTAGTCTTGATAAATTTTGAAAAAAACAAGTATACAGGGTGCTTAAAAGACGCAGATACACCCACAAAAGACTTCATTGGATTCTGAGAGGGTGCTGCCAATCACACGAAGACGAGTTGGCGTGAAAGTCGCCAAATATCACCTTGATTAAAAATAAGGTTATATGGGTATATTGTATTGTTAGATTTCCTACCTGCCATATGACAAGACTTTCAACACTTTCTCGCACATCTTTCATTCTAGTCAAAAACATTAATGTTCACTCTTGGTGCCTCATGGTGATGAGCGAACATCTCCTTCTACATCATATTCAACTAGTTATTTGCTTGCAAAGATAAGTTTCATAAGATGCTTTTTGTTCTGAACTACGAACAGTTAAATAACTAACTTAATCATAACGAAAGCTATCGAGGAATATGGATATAATGTCGGCCTATAAGTGCCATATTGGGTCTTTTCGTGGATGTAACTTTGTCTCATCTACTAAGTTTCAGTCATTCTTTTCTTAGATAAAACATTGTTAGCTATGTACTCTTCATCTAACTGAACATTTGTTAACAAAAAACTTATTTAAAACACTAAAATGATTTTCACTTTGATTCATCGGCCAGTCGGTGGTTTAAATAACTGAATTCTAAATACACAATTTGTTGAATTCCTATTTTTTGCGTATGATTTTGTTAAGAAGTACCATTTAAAAAATAGAGTTTCATCTCATACAGTTTCATCGAATTTTTATGGCATCATGCACTGAAGAACTGAAATAGTTCCATGCGATGGCCATTATATACCAAAGTTAAAAACATTGTAAATAATATGTTTCTTGAATTACGGGTCTGCGGTTTTCTTGTGAAATCGTTCTAGTTTCTTTTATGTGAACGGTTATTTTATAAAGTGTGACCACTTTCTGTATATCTGGTCAATTTTGCACGTTTGTTCAGCTTACCCGTGGCGCTCAAAAAGTTAAAGGAATCGAGAATCGCTGAAAGTGTATAGCTGTGAATCGAAGAAAAATATCTCAATTGCTTCAGTATCGATCATTTGGATGTCAACATATGTTTATCAATTTTAGCTGAATTTATGAGATATTTGGTACATAGGCCGAATTAAGGAAGCTAGTGACCTTCACATCCCATAACACCTGTGTATTTGTTTCAGAAATAATGGTTTAGACTAAAACTAAGTCTGGTTTCCTGATATTGCTTCGTTGAAAGGGGTTAAAGAAATTCTCTTCTAGGAACTAACAAAAACTGAAGCTGACGCATCGGCGTGTTATGCGCAAAAATACTCATAAAATGAGTATATTTGTTTAACCGTGGATACATGGTAAAATGAAGTGAACCAAATGGAGAGGTAGATATTTTTCAATTGTTATTTTCATCACTAGATGGTGCTGTTGGCTGCGCTACATTGATAGCCGAGCATGTGTATGTGGAAAAAAGGAAGTATATAATATAATGTTACATCCTAAAACGAACGGATTTTTAATGACACATATTTGATGGATCTTCTTTGGTTCTTCTGTATGAATGAGCCAGCTTTATTAAATATTGGGTGACAATTCATTGTGTATTACCAGCGTCATATTGCAATAGTTAACTAGCAGATAATTGGAATGAATTATCTTTGCTTCTGATGATTGGCCTGCTAATGTTGCTAGTTAATGTATTTCTGCATGGCGATGAATTATGGTGTTTGGCTCTTTGCTCATACCACCACATATGTGCTTTTATATCGAATGATGGTTGCCAACTTGATCAAACTCAAGCATCTTGTGCCAACCGGCTGGCTATTTTCAAAAGTTTAAGGTTAAAAACCAATAGTTTAAAATATTTAATTCGAAGCGTAGAAATATTTCCAATAGATTGATGCAACAATTTTGAAATTCTTTTGGAGAAACGACTGAGATACTAATGCTCAAATTTGATGAACAAAACGACGGTTGCAGTCCGTTGTTTGTATTGTACCCCAGTACAGAAAACAAAGACATAGTCCGACGCAAAAAAATACAGATGAGAAAAAAGAAAACCAAGAAAATAAACTGGCATCATCATTTAAGCTAACAGAGATGTTTTCGTTCGGGAAATAGTTTCTTCTCATCTCTGAACTTTTGTTCTATTTATGACTCAAAGACACACCTCCAGGCCACAATACATTTAAATGGTGTGTGAATATTTTCTAGTCCTTTAATACAAATTATAAAGAAGCAAATTTCTTGGCTCTAAATGCTTTCATTTTAAAAGGACATGAGATGTTGGAGATCTTTCACATTAACAATAGGAAAAGTAGAGCTGTACAAAAATTATTTTTAGTATTGTAAATATGAAGTGATTTGCATTTACGAGCTGTCAAAACTATCACGATATCAAAATAACTACTAATATGTTACAATGCAAATTCATTTTTACAATCGCGTTTAGTTTATGGATTTTCTGTTCTGTAACTTGTGTGGTGCTTGGACAGATGCTAACGTGTTTTGTCTATACTGCGTCCTTTTCTAGTCTTCTATCTTCTTCAAAATACATTCGTAATTCAACCTAAACAAACAGTGAAATCATAAAATCTCCACGTGTTTTGTGTAAGATGTAATGAATATAATCGGTCTTCCCAATTTCTTGTTTGGTCTGATGATTCTTCCTCGTTTGTTTTTGTTTTGTGCTTCGCCATACCACTGTGGAAGAGTTAATAACAACTTAATTTGTATTCTGGAGTTTGAAATATTTATTGGAATACCTGTAACTATAGAAATTAGAAGAAAAATTAGTATTTTCATTTAATTTCAACCTTTGCTGTTTCATCTTGAGTTATTAGTACAAGGAGGCACTAAAAGTCTGCATTAAAGTCGAAAAACGCGTATGTCCAAGATAAGCAAATGCCAGGTCAGATGAATATACAAAATATAATTTTCTTCTAATTCTAGTCCTTGTTATCTCAAAAACTGCCACCAGCACCGTTTATCCATGCCAACTGGGCGCTGGATTCGTTCGTTATTAGTACGAGACACTGAAGAAGTCTGCACATTGTAGACGAAATACGCGTGTCTGTCGAAGATACGTAATTAAGGTAGTTGGAATTAAGATGGAGAAATACTAATTTTTCTTTCTCATTTTCTAGTTACAGGCATTCCACTAAACAGCTCAAACCCTCTAGGATTCATAAAATATGTGTGGATTATGGTGCAGCAAGCCGTGCTTCAAACTAAACGTGTTTTGTTGTTACAAAATCAAACAATAAATTCCGTATTTTACCTAAACTAACAGTGAAATCATACAATCTCCGCGAGCTTTGTGTAAGAAATAGTGAATACAATCCATTCCCTCCCGAAATGTGGTATTGTCGGTAGTATTTGTCCGTTTTATTTTTTCATTTTGGTGCTTCGCCCGCGCACCCGGAAGAAGAGTTACACCAGCTTAGTTTTGTTAATTAGTTGTAGATTGTGACACCTAGACATATATGTTTAAGTTAAAGTGTTTTTCCGCGTTGTCGCGAATGAATCGATGATTATTAGCAGGAGGAGGAGTCGAAAAAGCTGACGACTAGGATCACGGTTCTCGGTGGCAGTGAAATGGAGTGCAATTTTTACGCTGAAAAACGGGGAAAATTTGGTAAAAAAGATCGAAAGTATAATGTAACGGTCGTTCGAAATCGATTGGTGATATTTTTCAGTCCGGTCGCAACGTAATAGCAGTGCTCAATTACTTTCAGCTGTTCAAAAAATCCAGGAAAAATGATGAAATGAGGGGCATTGCTGCCAAACAAGCAACAATTGCATCAAGATTTTTACATCCAATGGTCAGTAAGTTGATCATACCAACACAGCCATCACAGTCAACACCTTCAAACCCAACGGCCACGAAATGATTTCCATAGAGTGATAAATCGCATGCTCTAAAATATTTACCAACCTATGCTGATCCAATGTCCCATAAATATACCAGCATCATAATGTTTCGCGACGAAACTCGGCTGAGGGTTGTCTAATCTAACATTCTGAACATACTTATCCACCAAACGATTTAACATAGACTGTCAACTGGTCGTGTGTTATTTGTTTTGTTTTCCAAGAAAAATCCTCAACTCCACGCACCGCCTCCGGGAAACCCAGAATCCCTCCTGGCAGATGTACTTTCGTTGATAAATGGCCAGACATCAACAAAGTAAATGAAGGTGGGTTTAACTTTACGTTTTGTTTGGCCGAGCGAGGTCAATTCGAGGTAGGCAAGCTAAATAGAATAAGACTGCTGCCATTTCCGCCTCCGAATAGCCGAACTTGAGCCGGCTTGAAAGTGCCATTACTGTCGTAATGAGCTTCTTTTGTGAGATTGCGGCTGGAATTCAACCAAAAAAAAAAAAGAAAAAAAAAGAAAAAAGAGGAAAAAGTTGGGAGATAGCGATATTTGGCTGTAGCCAATGAATTTCGTTCCCGGGGAGGAGCCGTAACTTTCAACAGGCTTACAACAACTATCAATTAACCGTATCGACTCGCCTGTTTGTAAACACGAAAACTTTTCACCGATTTAGAGCTTTGTCTTGTCTTCTTTTTTGTCACCTCTGCGAACTTCCACTCCGGCCGACCGCGGAGGAAAAGATAATTAATTATTATGACAAGAGATTACCACTTGTAATGAGTTTTGACCTGCCGCGGTTTGGGAAGGCGGAGGATACGATGGAGTGTGAACTTTGCGTCGTCGTCGTCGTCGTCGTTCTCGGGCTAATGTCAACGATAATGGCATTGGTTTGCTCTACCCTGTCGTCCCTGTACAGAAGGTCGTCATCGTCGGTCATGACATGAAAGGCACATTGTACTTCTTGGACCGCCCCTCCCACCCCGACGCTGCCGAGCGGAAAATGCCCTAACAATAGACTTGATTCTTGGCAGATAGAGGTACCCAGCTCCTCGCTTTTCCGAACGCGTGAGGGTGTATTTAGAACTGAGACCCTCACCATTGCCATCATTAACGGAGATAACGGTTTTCCTTTGTTTTTCGCTTTGAAGCAGCGAGGAACATAAGCTTCTTTTTTTCCTCTCTCACGCTCATCGTTGAAGATCTACTCCATTGTCGTAGGGGACCGAGAGATAAGGCGTCCTTTGCTTGTCGGGGGAGTTCAAGAGTTTGTGGTAATTCTTTTAATTAAGATATTTATCCTTTGGTATAACGTTCCCTTTCAAGTACTTTGATTCAATTACTCTCATGGGATTCAACTTGGAACAACTGTGGGCGGCTTCGGAACGACGGAAACTCGAGGAGTAATAAACGTAAAAAATCGAAAAACTCCGATGGTTGACAAAGTTTATTCTTTTCGCACTGAACTCATTCAAAGCCACTTAATGACTCTTAATCCACTCAGAAAAAAAATGCTCTACGTGATAAGTACACAATTACACTTAACAAAACAAACAGAGGTCACTTTATTGCCACGAAATTCACTTTTTAATCAGCTCAATGGTATCAGCAATGTTTCCCTTTCTACTGTGTCCACAGGCAGCGACCAGAAGATGAATGGCTGCGTCCAGAGTTTTCCGAACGTCACCCGGACTGCCAACCGTCGGATTGACCTCCACCAGATCCACGGCCGCCAACCGACCGGTTTTGTATGCCTCTTCCATAATGTAGATTCCCTCTCGCAGCGTCAATCCACCTCGGACACTCGTCCCGGTGCTGGGAGCCTCCAGAACATCCAACGAATCTATGTCATAGCTCACATGAAGACTCTTCTTACCGTCGGGATCGATCCTCTCCAAAGCCATCTGCATAACATCCTTAATTCCATACTTCTCCACTTCCCGCATCCCGAAGGCATGGATTCCGAACTTTTCGATGATCGCCCGCTCGTACGGATCCACCGATCGCAATCCAATGTACACCAAATTCTTGATCGAGATGATCGGCTCCTGCCAGTCCATCCCCGGAATGTACGGCCAGTAATCTGCCAGCTCCTTGGCCAACAGTGCCACCGGCATGCCATGGATGTTACCCGACGGAGACGTTGAATTCGTATTCAAATCAGCATGGGCATCGACCCAAATTACACCAACATCGCTGCAGTGCCTCAGATGGCCATCGATCGAGCCGATCGCAATGGCATGATCGCCTCCCAACGTCAAACACAGCCGATCCTCAGCCAACACCTGAGTCACTCGGTGCGAAAGCAATTTCGTACAGCTGGCCACGTGCTCCAACTTCTTCATGTTCGTCGCCATCCGTCCGTGTAGGTCCAGCGCCTCATACTGAATATCTCCGTAATCGCGAATGTCCAGCTTGTTCGAGATATCCTGAATACTGTCGATCAGCCCAGCTTCACGAATCGCCTTCGGGCCCAATCCGACGCCCTTCTTGCGCTGGCCCTTCTCGAACGGTACTCCAACGATGCCAATCTTCTCGTAATTAATGTTGCTGAATCTTTCCAATCCATCGGTAGACAGATTCCGGTGGCCGCTCCTCAGCAAGTTCACGAGATGCTTCCTAAACAGCATGGTGATGTGAATCCAACGCCGTTCGAATGCTGACTAAGTTGAGCGATAGGGAAATGTGTGAGGATTTTAGGAAACCGACGAACCCAGATAGCCTTTCACCTCCTCGATAAGGAATTTGATTTTCTTGCTTTGGTGAAATACAACAGCTTATCGCATCCGAGCGCTCGTTACGTCACTTTGTATTTCGCTTCATTTGAGCTGACGACGAGTGGCGACGGACAGAAAGTGAAATCGATGACGACGAGGGAAGGCTTTCCGTATGATCGTTTGCTATCGCTGTTGCTTGGATGGTGCTCGAGTTTCGCTAACGATGAATGGCGGAGGAACCGATGGATTGGGTAAATATTGTTCAAATTAGAATCGAAGAAAGCCGTGGTGTTCTGAGTTCTTTCAAGATGAACTTTAAGATCTGTCTTTAGCAAGACGTGTTGCACTGTTTCAATAACGCCTAATTGCGTCTCTCTTAAAATGATACGGAAATTAAGCTTCCTGCTTTACAAAGAAGCCCATTCAAGGTAGTGATCCTCAGAGTACAGAGATATGCGGAAGCGGCCATGTTGAGCCAATCGAGCAGCGAGAACTGTCAAAATCTGAGCCAAACGAGCATGTTTACTGTTTGCTGAAATGTTTCGATTGCTAAGTATTGAAATGGAGTTAAAATAAATGGTTTATATTTATTACGCTTCAAAAATCAAAAATGAATCATTCGCATTCTGCTGAACTCGTGATGTAATAATAACATAATATTTTATGATTATCTGTGTTCGATAATGTTGCTTGTGTTGCTGGTGCCGTGTTGTCAGTATTTTGAAGAGAATTCTGCCTCAGTGTCTAATTCTGTCTGTGTGTTTGGATCGCAGATTCCCTCATAGCCGTTCAATAATGAATTCGCCAAGTCTGAACTCAACATAAGGAATCACCTACATACTCATTCAAGTCTGCAATAGTTATCATCAGAGTATTCGGAACGTTACTAGTCGTCCATACTACAGTCTCCGGCCAACCCGCTTCCAGTCTTGTCTCGATTTTGTAATGTACATATACGGTGATACATTGGTGTACACCAACAATATTCAAGACGTAGTTTATGTTGACGCAATTCGATGATTTAACACCTCCGCGGTTTGTGCAAAACATTGCAATACACTTCATAGTTGATAGTTTTTTAAATAAATAATAAACAAATTGCTTGTACGTTATAAATGTAAACAATAAAAGCTGACAACGATGAAGTCACGCACAAGGCTGTAACATTTTACTCTGCGGAAGTGTTAGAAGCTTTTGTAAACAAAACGAACACCGTTGCCAAATCGTCGGATTGAATTTCCGCATATCTCTGTACTCTGAGGATCACTAATTCAAGGGTGAGTCGCTAAGCACAATATTTCTTGTGCCCATTTAGTTTAGTGTGCCTCTAAGCGTTACGGTGAGTGCCAATGTTGCCAGGTGAATTTATTTATTAAAAAATATCGGTATTTATCGGTATAAAGTAAAATTCAGATTTTTTTCAAGTAAACTATACACACCAAAAATGATCAAGGATTTCAGCAAAATGATTTGCTGAAAAACAATCAGCAATATTACGTTTTACTGAAAATCAGCAATTCGGTTTGTTTGACTGAAAACTAGTAAACTGGCCCAGATTGCTGAACCCTCAGTATCTTTCACCACCTGACTGTCAGTCTGTCAAATTAATTAATTAAAAAAAGAAACGCTCTCATTGTTTTTTTTCGGAAGCGCTCGTGCAGTTTGCGACCGATTAGATTAAAATTTTCAGTTGAAATTTGTGTAAATTATCGACAACTTCATGGATCCGGAAGTGCGGGAAGGTGCGTAATCTTAAGGCAAACCGTTGTGATGTGGATGAGTTGTTTGGTAAGTAAAAAAGATAAAAATAATTCTATGTTTTCTATAGCGTCGTCAAAAATGGCGGCAATTATCAAATGTGTCTTCTGCCATCAATTGGCTAACATTGCCATCAATGAGCTGACCCATTTTTCAAAACTTATATTTCTTTGAAAATAATACTGATTATCTTTTTCAGCCTGAAGACGACGTCGAACAATTCGCTTCTGGTTACTCGAAAACGGAGCTCCCGATCCTTATTATCAAGGCACCGCAGCGGAGCTCCGTACATCCGGTTAAACCGACGTGTATTTTCGGTAGGATGTGATATTCCTCGAGCATTTTTACTGTTGGTGCATACATATTATGTATTCAAATCGAAGTTTGAGCCGTCTCTCGCATTTTTTTTCAATTTTTTCACTGGAGCTGTTTTGGCCGTGGACATTGTGACCACAACCGTTAATAACTTCATTTTTGAGCTTGACTAAGCAAGATACTGAAATATAGAATGAAAAAAAAACCAAAATAAAATATGTTTTCAATAATTCCAACTTCAAAGGGAAACCAGAGAACTGATTTTTCAGTAAATTGATATTTTTTACTGAATTATATCAGCAAAGTGCTGTCGAATCACGAGTCAGTCAAAATTGCTGAATTTTCAGCAAAAATCAGATGTTTACTGAAAGTTCAGCAAACTTCTGTCAAGAAGGATGACATTTCGCATTGCTGAAAAAATCAGCAATTTTATATTGCTGAAATGATTACTGAAAATTCAGCTCGGCCAAATTCAGTAAAATTTTGCTGATTTTCAACGAAAAAAATTTGGTGTGTAATTTAATTTTGATATAAGATTACAATATATTTTCAAATTTTATATGAACAAAGTTTGACGTAAACATATAAAATAATATAAAAAATGCATTGGCCATTTTTTTTTATTTTTACCATCTCGAGGTTGAATATGTATACTTAGAATAAATATACTTTACAATATATAATCAGAATACACTCTTAATAAAGTACGTTCGCACTACTGCTTATATTCAATATATAGGGTATCTTGATATCAGCAAGTATACATCTAGTTTTCACTGGAAATAATGTACATGTCATTTGATATCAAGATACTCTATATCACGTAATATAAGCTGTAGTGTGAACGTACTATTAAGGGCAAAGTCAGTCGCATAATTTTTGAGAACATTCCACATGGTTAAAAACAAACGTTATTGTAAAAAAATGCCAGGCACATTAAAATATCGTCAGACCATTTGTTTAAATTTTCTCAAAATATTCTTATTACTTAGACAACTTCCCGTAAAACCACTTGAACATTCTGATCTATAATATGCCTACATTTATTTTTTGTCCTTTGAAATATTGGCGAAATGGTTCTGATATGGATTAATTAACTTCAAGTAAAAATAGTCTGCAAATTTTCCTAAAATATATACATCATCTGGCCATTACAATACAAGTTTTGGTCACAGGGGAAAAAAAACAAAGATTTGTTTTAATTCAACATATGCAATATCCATTTGAATTCAACAAGTGACTCGTTGTTTATGGAATATAGAACGATGCATAAAGTTCAAACAATTTTACCTAACTGTTAGTCAGTTTTGATATATTCAGGTATTTTGTAAGCCGTTAGACTAATAATTTGAAAAAGAGGAATTAAAAATTGTATCAATTGAACAAACATCTTCCCTGCACTTCCTCATTCTAAAAAATACAGATGCCACATTGCCGACGTTGCAAAATAACCATCTTTGATGTCCAATTCTTCCTAAACGAAACAAAAAGACCTGTCTTAGCTTCGGTTGAACATACACTAAGGTTTTTTTTTACACGGGAGATACGTGCCGTGTAAAAAATAACCGTGCAAAAAACAACCGCGTTAATTCCGGAATCCGTGTAAAAAAAAAATCGTGCTAATTCCGAAAAACCGTGTAAAAAAATAACAGTGTAAATTCCGAAATCCGTGTAAAAAAAAAACTGTTATAACATTCTAAGTCTTTTGCAATGAAAAACACTTAGAAAATTTTCTAAACAGTGGAATGGATAGCAAAACAAGTTACAAGAGTCAAGTGAGGGCCCAGGGCCAGAACACAAAATAGGACCGGAGTGAATGTGTGTGGGGATAAGTGGGAATAATACAAGTACATTCATGATGGCATATCTCGAGTCTAACTTGTTTTGCTATCCATTCCACTGTTAAGAAAATTTTCTAAGTGTTTTTCATTGCAAAAGACTTAGAATGTTATAAAAGTTTTTTTTACACGGATTTCGGAATTAACACTGTTTTTTTTTTCTTGAATTGTTTCTTGAAGAGTTTGCTATCGATGCACCTTTTTCAATTTTCAAAAAATTAACAATACGGAGCTTAGCACTTGAAAATGGAGGCAATGTCTTAAATTTATTGCAATTTTTTTCAGTAGAAACGGATTCATGTAAAAACTACAATATTTATCAACATGGTTTGTTCTCAAGAATTGTGCTGCATTTAGTTAAGCACAAACGGACGGAAATAAAATTTCAAAAAAGATAATTAAATATGTTTAAAACTGCGAAACATTGCGCGTTCTTCCGAACGGGCGTGCGACTGACTTTGTCCTTAAGATGTTATTAAGTTATCAAAAATCATGTATAGTGATAAGGTGTTTGAGCCGACTCCCGTTGTGCTAAGCACCTCGCTAAGCACATCCCTTTTTTTTTAAATAGATTTTAGCACAAGAACGGATTAATTCTAGTGTATACCGCTTCCAATTTTATACACTTTTCCATACAAACCACTGGATTTGTTAGTCACAAAAAGCTAAGATATGATCGATTATTCAACACTGCTTCTTGAGCGCATAGTGTATTTGATATTTTTGATATTTTTTGCTTGATAGAACGAAAATAGGCGATTACGACGAAGTAGCGCTCTACCCTATCAAAAAACTGATAATTTCTTTTCAAAATCCCACATTAAAAAGCATAAAAGCAAAAAGTATTGTTGCTTGTTAATTTAGGACAGATGAGTTTATTTTGTTTAAAATTACAACCTATCTTCATTTGTTAACGCATTTAATATCATAATTAAACTCGATAGTTTTATCACAGACATACTACCATAACTCTCCAAATTTGTTCATCGTACGTGCATTTAAGACTAATTCAAATGTTTCTCGCGTTGAGTCTCGACCGGGTGAACTGCATATAGCGATTTCTCTTCTTTGATCCGAAAATAATTTGTAACTACAGGTAAACGAGTTGGCATATCCGTTGCGATAAAGGATAACTCCGTCTTGCAGGTTAAATACTGAAACATGCTTTGACTAAGATGTTAGTCAAAAATCGACTAAGAGAAATTGATCAATACAATTACCTCCATATGAAACTCAAAGCGATGTTTGATAGTTGGCATTTAATTCCCTTGCGTTTGACGTGTAAGAAATGTTAAATGTATTGTGGCTAAATCTGTATAAATACCGATAACTTGGTGTACCTGGCAACGCTCATAGGTGCCCATGTGTGCCACGGTAATTTGACAGTTCAATCGTTATGTTTTGGCTACGCCTGGCAACCAGGTGATTGTTTTGTTTAGATAAGTAATTTTTTTGTGCTTTGAGTCTCGGTCAAGGTTTTTGTTGTGGAAAACGCGGTTTTGATACTCCTGTGTTGAGACAGCGAATTTCAGTGATAAAGAATGAAAGCTCAAGAGGCTAAGCGCTGCAAGTAAGTGGGAGAATTTCTTTAAACTTTCCTATATTTATTATTGTTTTATTCTTTTTCTCAACAGCTCACGTACATCTGCGAAAACAATGAATGAGATGCAACTCCACCTTTTGATAGCAGATTCATCCGGTGTTACAACAAAATATTTCAAAGCGTATTTTCCATGCGAGAATCCCCTGTAATAATTAATAATTATTCGATTCATTTGTAATTATATTAAGCTGTTAATTGTAACCATTTATTATAATGTGTATTTCATACATTCCATCACAACGTTCTTTAATCCTTTCTTCTTGCATGGTCTCTTATCCGCACGAACTATTTGGCATATAGTTCTCTGGACCACTCAATGGATCATAAGGTACTAGTAGTAATCTCAATGTTGCTCCGTCGGCATTATTGAGGCCTACGAACTGCACTGCAGCATGAGAGTGACTAATTAAATTTAATCTTGATGAATGTGTCGATATGTCTGAATATGTTTGACGTCGTTTCCTTACCTTAAATGTGCCAGGATCAAGGGGTGAGTCGCTTAGCACACTTTCCTCCTGTGCTATTTTTTTAGTGTGCCTACAAGCGTTGCGTATTCCTGTAATGTGCCGAAGGTGCCGATGTGTCAACAGTCCAAATTTCAATGTTTGCTGTTCCTGGCAACCAGGCATTATTTGTTTTGGTTTCTACAAGAAATAAACAGTGCCGAAAACAACAAGCAGCAGTGCACTAAAGCGGGTCGCTTCTAGGATTTTGAGAACATAAATTGTAAATTTTTAAATAAGAAAGTGGGTTTTCCAAGTTTAGAAGGTGATTAATAGTGGATAGGACATTATTCAAGTGTTTGATTCTAATCGGAACTCGGATTGAATAATTGTTGTTCATTGTTGTTCACAATCTGATTCTTACGCAGTTGATAAGAAGTGAAGGTGAAATTTTGAGGGCTGATCAGAACACAATCTCAATCCTCCGTAAAGGTAACAAAAGCATTTCGTGTGGCGGAATTCTGTTAGTCATAAGTCCAATGGAACTCCCAGTGCCAGCCGGTCTAGGGCCAAGAACCGCATGTCTCCTTCCATTTGCTGAATGACATAAATGGTTAGTTGAGACAAGGACTGGCTACAGAGGTTTTGTTTTTTTTTAATGTTTCGGATGTGGAGGTTGGTCGTACCATAGTCAGGCTACAATTTGTTCCAAAAATATGCCTTTTGTAATACAACGATAGACCGTTCCGGGGATTCTTCCTTTTCGGAATAATTTTCGGAATCTTGAGTCTACTGGGAGTTTATTTCGATGTCCTGTCGTTAGTTGCTTACAGAACACTACTCGTTTTCTCCTCCTGTACATGTTTATAGCGTCACTCGTCCAGTATCTGCTCACACACCCTCATCATTAATTCGCATAGTGAATGCACTCACTTCATTCGCATAACTCACTCACTTTCTCACACACACCAATTGGATTTCAGGAATGGATCTAGATCAATACAGTGTGGCCAATTCATCGATCATTATAACTCGGCCATCTTGACCGCTGATCGCCTCGATCAGATATTTGCAGATTGTATTATAATCAGAGCATGTTAGTTGAGGGGGCCAAAAACCCGCGGCCATCTCGGGGTTAGTAGGTCACAATATTTGAGGAAGAGAGGGGAGGGGGGGGGGGGATGGAGTTGTTCTTATGTAACAAGACAAGTGTAACATACCCTTCAGTATCTATAACTGTGCGGCTTAATTTTCTGATTCATAACATGAGTCTCGCCAATCGGCCCATCGTTTCAGACGAGATGCTTCAACAATGCCATCGTAAGGAATTTGAGAAATTTGTGCATTTTCTATATCCCTTATAACATACCGATCATTTGGGAGAACATTGTGGATTTTATATGGTCCTTTGAACTTGGGAACAAATTTTTTGTTCGTCCCTAACGTTGTGTCAACATTCCGAACTACTACAAATTCACCTGCTGAATAGTTGATTGCCGGTTTATGTTTATTCTGAAAGCAAGTCAAATTTTTCTCCTGAGAATCTTGAATATGCTTCGCTGCCGTTTCTCTAAATGAATCCAGATCCCTACTTGAGCCGTCATCTTGTTTATCCTCTAGAAATTCTGTTAGCCTATCTACGTCTCGACCTCGCTCATTAACTCCGAAGAGAAGCATACAAGGAGTCTGGTGTGTAGTTGAATGAACGGAATTATTTAAAGCATACTCAACCTTCATCAACATTTTCGACCAATCGGAATGCTGAATTGGCTCAGAAACCTGTCCGAGCATAGATTTGATAATCCTATTCACCCTTTCGACTTGGCCATTCGCCTGAGCCGATGCAGTAGCTTCTTTGACGTGTTCAATATTATGGTCTAATAGAAAAGAACCGAATTCAATGGAAGTAAAACAAGTTCCCCTGTCACTGTAATGATGACTGTAATGATCAAAGTATTTCTGAAGACACGCACAAACCTCTTTAGTACTAGTGGAGTTAACAGCATACAGCTTCACATATTTTGTAAACGCATCAACAACAGCAAGTATGTATTTCCTCTTTGAAATAACAGATGGTAGCGGTCCAAAGTGGTCAATGTGAATGATGTCAAACGGAACAGGCTTCTTTGGAATACTATGAAGAGTTTTCCGATTACAACTTGACGGAACGGAATACATTATGCAACGAATACAGTTCTGGATGAACTTGTCCACTTTTCCCTTCATATTGGGGAACCTTTATCTGTTCGATGCACTTGGTAACACCCATATGACCAATCTTTTCATGAGCGAACCGTATTATATTACTTTCCATCTCTTTAGGAACGTAGAGCAAGAGTTTGTCATTATTTTTTGTTCTTAGACCAAGCCATCCTCCAACACAAAACCGTTCACGGAAACATTCTCTAACTTATCCCTTAGAGCAGTTACATCATTGTCCCAGTTTTGAGTGATTTGAAGTTGAAATGGATCAATTACAGCAACAACCTGTCCAGAATCTTCGGTCGATTGAATAGAAACGGAAGGAAGTCGACTTAAAGCGTCCACGTGGCTCATTAGTTTACCACTTCTGTGCTGAATGGTGTAATGATAATTTTCTAGCTCCATTACCCAACGAGCTATTTCCCGATTCATGTTTGCGCGGTTCAAAGTCATTGTTACGGAATTACAGTCCGTAACGATTCGAAACTGAATACCTTCCAAATAAATCCGGAATTTACGAAGAGAGTAGATGATGGCCAACGTTTCCAATTCAAAACTGTGGTAACGAGATTCAGCTGAACTGGTACGCTGGGAAAAATATGCTACAGGGTGGAATTTTCCATCATCCTGTTTCTGTAACAGTATTCCTCCGAAACCATCTGCACTAGCATCGCAATGCAACTCCGTTTCTCTATCATGGCTGTACAAAGCTAATACAGGAGCGGCTGCCAACTTGTCCCTGAGTGTATTGAAAGATTCCACACATCCTTCATCAAATTCAAACCTCACCCCAGCATTGGCGGAACTAGACAATTAGTCTGGAGGGGGCCTGGAGGGGGCCTACCCGAAGATTTTTTTCGATTATAGAAATATTGAGTAGAGCGAAGAAAGTAGCGTAATTGTTGGGGACAGGTTATTTTAATTGATAAATCAAAACAAGTTTAATCGAATAATTAGGTCTATTCTGCGCCTCGATGAGTTGAGATGTCTTAAAAGAATCGAGTGTGGTGAATATAAGCCTCGTATTATTCCGTGTGGATCAAATTGAGAATGGACTCACACGAGGTTACTGTAGTCACCTTACTCGATTCTCTTAAGGCATCTCCACTAACCGAGGCACAGAATAGACCTGACTCTATATAGAGTCAAGTTTGAACTGAATATATTAAAAATTCAAAGAACAACATTGAGTCAATGAACATTTTAAATTTATATTAAAATTTAGATTAATTTGGATAACGCGTTTAAAATCTTCAAAATTTTGTCGGTAGATACTCATCCTTCACAACTTCCTTCAGCTTCTTAACGTTTTCTCTATAATGTTGCTATTGCTCTTCAATTGCCTTTAAACGTTTTTCGTGTACATTTCTAGATGACAACGATTGCTTGTGAAGTAAATATTTTTCGAAGCATTCCTTATGCAATGTAGTATCGTCATGAGCTTTTATTTTCTCGCCTAGTTTTCTCCAATTATTGAAAATAGTGCAAATAAATTTTTCATTTTGTTTTCGCAAAGCCTTTGCGCAAAAAAAGCAGCAAACATAGCAGAACACTTTATCATTGCTACGACTGTATTCCAACGTAGATGAGAACGACCGTTTTCCGATGAAGCTGATGGAGTTGCTAGTTGAGGAAGAACACTAGCGTTGCTTTCAACTGTTCCGGAATTATCAACGTTAGATGATTGGAATCTAAATTTTTGGTGTTCTGAAAGAACAATGGAGAAGTAAATATGTTGTCAATATAATATCGGTCCTTTGGTTTTTGTATGACAAGTGATATTTTCAAATTGAGCGTTTTGATATGCAGCTATAAGCTTAAAGTTGCTCCTTACAAAAAACTCTGAAAATATCTAGGGTATGATGTTGTCCTTAATACCCGTGGTCAGGGTTTCCAATATTTTTTTTTTACAAAAAAAACAATTAAAATGATGTTAAAAAATGGAAAAAACCTGGAACCTGTTCCACGATTATGTTTTCTTGAAAAAAAAAACAAATATCTGAAGTATTAGGATATACCTACCTATCTCTTAATTTTTTCATATTTCATTTTGTTCGTTTGTCAAGATTGTACGGAGCTCTGTAAATCAATTGTTAGATAAAATGAAAATGCAATCTTTCTAAACATAGCAATTTTACTTCTCGAATTATACTAACTGAATTTATCTGCAGTCAAAATATCACTGAATAAAAAGAACAGGTAACAATAACAGTAGTTACAAAAAAACAGTGGGTAACATCCACACCTCTCACGCCAAAGTCACGAGTTCAAATCTCACCCCGGACAAAGTTACGAAACATACCCAAAAGTTATTTGAGCGACTACGACGGGAGATGAACCAGCCCAGGGCTGAAAATCTTAATAATAAAGGAATTAAAAAAAAAAACAGTAATTTAAAAATTCAGAGATTATTTTTCGGTTTCTACAATGTGAATATTTTAAAACCATTCAATGGAATTCAATTTAAGTTTCTTATTGAATAACTCTTTGAAAGATCTGTGAGCAAATCATCAACCAAGTTTGTTTTAAAGTGGAATACTATGAACAATACAATGAAAATTTATAAGTTATATCGAGCTAAATTTCTAAGGAGAGTTAAAAAATTTTGAAGGAGATTTCCGAGGTTTATTTCATCAAAACCTTTTGAGAACTTCACGGCAGTTCGAAAGAAATATCCATGGGGAATTTGAGGTTAAACTTAGGATTTTGTTTGAGATTGATAGTATTCTAGGGCATCGAAAATCCATGGAAATTTTTCGAAATTTTATGAAGGTATAGCAAAAGAGATTAACAACTACAGTATAGGGAAAATAACAAATGCACCCTTTTGAATTTTTAAATTTTCAAGTACAGTCTACAAAATGGCATCAGATTTGCCTTGTTAGAAGGTTTGGCCAAAAATTAGTTTTTAAATAATTTTAAATTGAAAAGTTGAACAAAAAATTTATTCTTTTGAAATAAACTATTTTGAAAAAGAAAATAACTGGTTATAAAATTTTCAAACATTGATGAGTAAATAAAGTTTTCAAATATGGTGGTAATTCTAAAGACTTTGAAGCACAGTTTATAAATTCAACACAGTTTGAAATTCAGGTTACTTCTATTGTCTAGACATAGAGAGTGTCAAATATGACTGTTTTGTATGAAAAACTGTAGATGTATTGATTATATTGGCCACCACTGTTTACTAGGAACTATTTCAGCCAAAAATAGAACCTTTTGATTGAAAATCAAATCCTTTTGAAGAAATCTTAAGTATAAATGTTAGACAACAGTTATAATAAATGCGAAGTGAATTTTGATAAAATCTGACATACAGACCCATTATGCAATCTATGTCGACTACTACTGGTACTGAAGTCAACCTCAATAAATGTTATGATTTCAGAAATTTACCTGATTACATGTTTACCTTACTTCCAACCCAAGTAACAAATTCAATTTTAAGGTACACTTGAAGAAGTTTTTAAGACTCATTTGTTAAAACCACGCATAAAGCTAGATATTCTACATAACATCGATAAAACAGCCATAAAACCCTCTTAAGTTCCAAAAGGCCCATACTACAGGAGGTTCTCAAGACTATTTCCCAAGGTTCGCTTAAAACTTGATAGTTTTATCGGTGCATACTTGTAATGACATTCAAGACATACTTAAAACTATGATAAAACTACCACAAGTTTTGATAGTTTTATAATTTTCCTCTTTAAGAATACTTCCAGTCTGTCACAAATATGCTTCAAAGATTCCGTTCTGCTGAATGGGGACTTTTTTTTTGTTTATAGTTGAGTAGAAGCTACTATATTTCTCTTCCAAAGTGGATACGTATGTAAATTAATTGTCAAGGTGACCATAAATGCATCTGTTTTTTGCCTGCGTTTGATGAATTTTTCATGCGACATTCAGTTTACTGGTGTTACATAACATAAAAGTTCGAAAATTTTAATGCGCCTCTGAATTATTGCTAGAACACTGACTTATTTAAAAAATAAAACAAATAGTAGAAAATTTAACTATTAGGTGAAAAGGCTGATAAATTGTTAGATCTTGAATAAATTGTGTCTACAATCCATTTTATGTTTCAAAATGTATTTTAAACAGCATTGTTTATTCGTACCATTGGAAAAATTAGAGTTTTGTTGCATACTTATGAAAATGACTACCATTCCGAGGGAATCCAGAAAAGCCACGCTTGCCATTTTTTCAATGGTTTTATAGAAAACTATCATAAAACGCAAACAAAACTTATATTGCTTGCACAAGAGTAACAGATTTTTTGAGGAGCGCGATAAGTTCATATTTATTTTTTCTGTTCTTGAAAACGATAAGCTACGCTTGAATAAAACTTGTTTGAATTGCTAAAGGTAAACAATTCTTTCATAATATCGCCATAAGATCAGTGTGAAAAAGGCACATCATAAACAAAGAAAATGTGAACGTGCAAATCAAAAGTGCCTATGCATAATTGTTTTTCTTAGTCGTAATTACAGCTTATAATTTATTGTTTTTATTCATCAGCGGAAGTCGATAAAAAAAAATTAACTTGAATATGCTGACAATGGTTTTGGGAATAATAACAGATAGTATTATTGCCTCTATGGCGGAAACATCTGTTGAACGAAACATGATTTTTCCTCTTGATCTATATGCTTAACCTAACGTCGGAAGAAGTGCGCTGTGTAGTAGATCACTGAGCGATTCCAGCGCACTACTTCCGACTTTATATTTAACGGTGGTGGAAATACGATAACGCATTGCGATAACGCACTACCTGGGACGGTTTATCTAGAGTTATGTTTTTCGGTTTTCAACTGCCGACACATTCACCATTTAATTTGATTCGTTACAAAAAATAGGACGCATAACGCATAGACCCTTCTGATAAGTCTCAGTAAACCAATGGAATCTAGCAATGGTAAAAAAAATATTGGTCGTTGATGGCTGAGATGAAGGAGTACTCAATATATTGGATAGGTTTTTATTGAATTTCCGCTTGAACGATCTACTATTTTATATTTTCTTTCACCCATGGGCGTCCATCGTCCAGTTTGTTTACTTTTCACATAATGTTCTTTCTCAAGAGTATGTGCTCTTATTCGAAATCAAATGGTTCTAAGAGCGTTTTATGGCAGCATTTTTAAGATACATTTATCTTAAAGAAGAATGTCATATAAACTTTTTCAAAATTTTTATCAGGTTTTATGAAAGTTGCGAAACGATGTCTTGAGAGGGGAATCAAGTATCTTATAAAATTACTTATAAGGTGAATTACACTTATAAATGATGTAGTTTTATGGAGGTTTCTTCAAGTGTTCTTTAATCACTCCTAAGAACTGTTAATCAATTACAATCACCTTAACTTGGAAAATGCCCTGATAAAACCAGATGATCTCCATAATGCTTTTATAAAACTACCATAGAACATGAATAAAACAAATTTGCATTTGAATTGTTACTTGGGGAAGCTACATTTTCGAAAATATTATCGTTAATGAATAAACTTCTATCTCCATATTTTGCTTATGGACATTCGTTAGCTTCGAAACTTTTAATCAATGTGGGGAGTCTATACTCTACTAAATTGTTCGTACAAGAGAAAATAATACCGTGAATTCTAAAATGCGCTTATAAACAAAACTCATTATTGTAAAACCTTTTTGAATAATAAAATTAAAATACGTACACACTAGAAATTAGAAGAAGAATTAGTATCTTCCATTTAATTCCAACTACCTTTGCTTATCTTCGACAGATACGCGAGTTAACTTTTTGTAGACCGG